>ML345341.1:0-21387 GCA_005239505.1 Nicotiana paniculata
TATATATATATTAGTCTCGGGTAGACGCATTGCGTGTGTATCCATATCTATGAATATGAAAATTTAAAAAAATTTATATCAATATTATCAAAATTAGTGACAAAAAACTAAAGCAAGAAGTATAAGTTCTTGATATTTTAAGGTGATCTGGATATATTTATTAGCTTGTTTCAAAAAGCCAAAATACCTTTAGGGTGACAAAAAACTATATACTTCGAGTAAAAACTAAAAAACTCATACCTGAAAAATACTTATTTGAACACAAAAAGAAAAAAGTGTTTAGCCTCGTAGGCTCTCTGATTTTTATAGTAGACATCATAAACTCTCATCGCCGTAAACGCTTCCTCTAACTTGTTGCAACACCAATGATTGTCCAAAGGCGCCACCATATCTAAGAACTTATTAGATATGTCATCCATATCGGTAAGTGATTTGTTAGGCTCATAAGGTAACCCAAAATTGTAAAGTTAGTTTGCTATATTATCACTGCCGAAGATAATGATAGGCTTTGTCTTCCTTATAATACACGGAGCGCTAGCCAGTAAATATTACTACTATATTTTAGTTTATTTATAGAATAATATGTCTATCAAATATCATTAATAGTATTTTTATCTGGAATATTCTCAAAGCAAAGATTCTATGAATTTATGTCACGACCCAAATTCTAACCCAGGTCGCGATGGCACCCAACACCGCCATCAAGCAAGCCAACCGTTATTTACTAGTGATTTCAGGTAGTTTACCAAAAATATTTTTCAACACTTGCTTAACTTAGTTGAGACATTTAAGTAGTAACGGATAACTTAGGCAAATTTTATGCAAAATAAATAATCATGAAGTCATAATTTACGATTACATCCCAAAATAAAGTCTACTAGCGTGTGTGTGCCAGGAACTAGGGTCACAATTCTACACGCATCTAGCAGAATAACATCAAAAGAATGAAATTATGTCCTACTGTCCGAGTAAGTATAGACAGAATAACATCAAAAGAATGAAATTATGTCCTACTGTCCGAGTAAGTATAGACAGAAATAACAAAAGGATAGCTCCGAAATGCTGCTGGAAATCGTCAAGAAGAGCAGTACACCGTGAAGCCTCGACCAGTAAAAAAAACTCAGGAACGAGCTCCGGGCTGGAATGCAGATGCACCTGCCTCAGAATGTGATGACCCAAAAGGTCATCCCGTGTAATTTTAGCTAAATCTGTGTTCTGAGGCCGTGAAAACCTCCTTATATATCACCTTGATTTGCGTGCACAGCCTGGACGTGTAGCCGGGAAGCCGCTATGTGAAAAATTGATAAAAATGATATTTGTGTTGAAATTTGAATAAAGTTGACTTTAGCCAACTTTTTGGTAAACGGACCCGGACCCGTGATTTGACGGTCCCGGAGGGTCCGTAGAAAATATGGGACTTGGGCATATGCCCGAAATCGAATTCCGAGGTGCCAAGTCCGAGAAATGAATTTTTGAAGAAAATTATTTTCTGAAAAATATAAAGGTTTTTGAAAATGAGATTTGATGTGAAATCTGTGTTATCGGGCCCGTATTATGGTTCCGGAGCCCGGAACAGGTTCAATATGATTATTATGTGTTATCGGTGAAATTTGGTAAGAAACGGACTCAGTTTGAGGTGATTCGGACAAAAAAATGGAAAAATTAGATGTTTTTGAAGTTTAAAGGAATTTCATTGATTTTGAGGCTTAATTCGATACTTATGATGTTATTTTGGTGTTTTGATTACTTGAATAAGTCCGTAGGATGCTTATGAGGTCGTGTGTGTATTTGGTTTTGAGCCTCGAGGGCTCGGGTGAGTTTCGGGTAGGTGTCGGAGTGCTAAAACTAGGAAAAATCTGATGTAAAATGAGTTTTCTGGTGTCTGATATTTTACTCTATGCGATCGCATAGGTCCTTCCGCGATTTCATAGCTTTGTGCTGAAGGAGATGTTCTGTGACACTATGCGATCGTATAGTGTGCCCCGAGATCGCATAGTGTAGGGGTAGTCTGGGGGGGGGGGCTGGTCCGTTGTTCTGTGCGACCGCACGTCTCTTCCCGCGATCGCAATAGTGGGGGTTAGGAATCCTGTGCGATCGCAATAGGTAGTCTGCGATCGCGTAGTTCAAATAGACTGTCCTCTATGTGATCGCAACTCTTTATCCGTGATCGCATAGGTCATTTTCACCGAGTTGATTCAAGTGTCACAAACAGAATGTTTCATTACGGGATTTTGCAAAATTTCATAAACCCTCTTCTTCCCCAAACCGCATAGACGACCTTTGAAGAGCTCCATCACCATAACCTCTTAGGTAAGTAATTATAACCTCGTTTTTTTCCATTTTCATCAACATTTATTAGATTCTAGGCCTAAAATCATGGAATTAAAGGTAGAAAATTAGATTTTTGGTAGAGTTAGGGCTTTTCAAATTTTTGGGAATTTGACCTCATTTTGGGGTCGGATTTCAAAATAAATTGTATATTCGGGCTCGTGGGGGAATGGGTGAACGGGTTTTGGTCCGAACCTCGTGTTTCGACCAAGCGGGCCCGGGGTTGAATTTTGGAATTTTTGGAGGAATGTTGGAAAACCTATATTTAAGCATTGGAATTGAATTGTTTACTATTTATTGATATTATTGAGTCGATTATTCATAGATACAATTAATTCGGAGTCGGATTCGAGAGGAAAAAGCGGTGCTAGAGGCTTGATTTGTTTTCTTGGAGCCGAGGTAAGTGTTTGGCCTAATCTTAGCTTGAGGGAATAGGTGTTGAGTCATATGTGCTACGTGTTATTATCATGTTCAATGTATAGGTGAGATGACAAGTACCTATACCTTGTTGTCAAGCATGCCCGTGAGTCATAACTTATAGTATATGTGTTTTTCTTCGATATCCACTGTGTTATGAAGTAGATTTCATTTTGGAGATTATTCAATTGTTGGAAATACTTGGTTGTGAACATTGTTGATTAGTTGTTCGGTTGAGGATTATTTGGTTATGTTGTACGTTCATTGAGATTGGTTATAGCTGTGTCCCTTGCCGGGATGGTGATATTTCTGTTATTGTTCCCTTGCCGGGATGTTGTAAAATTATGGTCTGTATTTTGGTTCTTCCTTACTAAATTGTGTTCTGGTTATAGTTTGGGTGAGAAAGAGTGTAAAGCACGAAGGGTGATGTCGTGCCATAATTATATTTAAAAGCACGAAGGTTAATGCCGTGCCGATATTGTGATTTCAAAATCACGAAGGGTGATGTCGTGCCATGATATGAGGGATAATGCACGAAGGATAATGTCGTGCCATGATATTGTGAGGTAAAAGCACGAAGGGTGATGCTGTGCACTTGTTCTGGTGAGAATGAGTATAAAGCAAGAAGGGTGATGTCGTGCACTTGTTTTGGTGACAATGAGAGTAAAGCACGAAGGGTGATGTCGTGCACTTGTTTTGGTGAGAACGAGAGTAAAGCACGAAGGGTGATGCCATGCACTTGTTTGTTCTCTGTTGTTATTTTGATACTAGACGGTTGTCATGTTCTGTTACTCAATAAGTGTTTTCCCCTTTTGTACCCTAGCATGTTTTCTCCGTATTTGTACTTAACTGTTTACTTCCTGCCGTTATTTCTATTATATATTATTGAATTGCACAGGTGTTTATTATTTGTCGTATCCTAGCCTCGTCACTACTTCGCGGAGGTTAGGCTCGGCACTTACTCGGTACATTGGGTCGGTTGTACTGATGCTACACCTGCACTTCTTTATGTTGTGCAGATTATAGCACCGTACCTAGTGGACAGTGATTCAGGGAGTAGCCTTCAGTCCACGGCGACACTGAGGTAGTCCTACAGGCGTCCGCAGGCCTTGGCATCACCTCTTATCCTTTTTCTCATTTTCTGTCTTATCCTGTAATTCCAAGACAGTTGTATTCACTTATTTCAGACCATTGTATTTAGAAAAATCCTAGACTGTTCGTGAGATTGTGATACCGGTTTCTGGGATGTAATTGAGAAAGTTTTTATGAGATTCATCGTTAAAGTTCTTTAATTTAGTAGTCTTCCGCATTCTTTAATCACACTTGTTCTAGTTATTATTGTTATTTCAATTGTAAACAGGTAAACTTAACCAAAATGTTAGCTTGTCAAGCGGGTTCAACGTTAGACGCCATCACGGCCTGAAGGTGGGATTTTGGGTCGTGACAAGTTGGTATCATAGCACTAGGTTGCTTAGGTCTCACAATTCACGGACAAACTTGTAGAGTCTGAGGGATCGGTACAGAGACGTCTGTACTTATCCCAGAGGCTGCAAAGTTAGGAATAACTTCACATTTCTTCCTCTCTGTCGTGCCGTTTGAATTCTAAATGCTAACTGATTTTCTATTCTATTCTCTCGCAGATGGCGAGAACACGTGCTTCCTAATCTACCGATTAGCAGCTCGATCCTCCTGTTGCAGCTCCTACGAGGGGCCGAGTAGGAGGCTGAGGCCATGCTAGAGGACGAGGCAGAGCCAGGGCTCAGCCCAGAGCAACAACACCACAGGCAGTTCCAGTTGGACCAACTCAGGTCCCAGAGGGGTTCATTGCCACCTCGGTTCTTCAGGACGCTCTGGTCTGTTTAGTGTGCCTTATGGAGAGCGTGGCTCAAGCCGGTCTTCTTCCTACTGCACCAGCCGTCTCTCAGGCTGGGGGAGGGACTCAGACTCCTGCTACCCGCACACCAGAGCAGCTAGCTCCCCAGTTCCAGACTCTAGCACCTCAGGAAGCTGGAGAAACTCAGCCGAGTTTTGTGGCAGAGACAGTTGAGGGGGCATCCATGTCTGCCGATGCTTTGTGGAGGTTGGACCGGTTCACCAAGCTATTTTCTACTACATTTACTAGTGCACCATCAGAGGATCCGCAGGATTTCTTGGACAGTTGCTATGAGGTTCTTCGGAACATGGGCATTGTGGAGTCCAATGGAGTTGATTTTGCTACATTCTGTCTTTCTGGTACCGCCAAGACTTGGTGGAGGGATTTCTGTTTGACTAGACCAGCTGGGTCTTCGCCCTTGACTTGGGTTCAGTTCTCCGAGTTATTATTGGAGAAGTTTCTACCAGTTACTCAGAGAGAGGGTCTTCGGAAGTAGTTTGAGCGCCTCCAGCAGGGATCTATGACTGTTACACAGTATGAGACCAGGTTCACTACTTTAGCCCGACATGCTATCATGATACTCTCCACTGATCGTGAGAGGGTGAGGAGGTTTATTGAGGGTCAAGCTCAGCCTATTAGACTTCAGATGTCCAGAGAGACAGGTACTGATATTTCATTCCAGGAGGCGGCCAATGTGGCCAGGCGTATTGAGATGGTCTTATTGCAGGGCAGTGGTCAGGGGTCTGACAAGAGACCTCGCCATTTCGGTCGATTTAGTGGTGCCTCATCTGGAGTCAGAGATTCCTTTGGCAGAGGTCATCCTCCTAGGCCATTCCAGTCAGCACTTCAGGTATCCCTCAGTGCACCATCAGCTCCTATCAGTGCACCGCCGCTTCAGAGCTTCTAGGGTGTTTATTCTGGTCGACAGGGACAATTTTAGAGCCAGCAGCCTCAGCAGCAGAGGGATTGTTACTCTTGTGGTGATCCAGGGCACATTGCTAGGTATTTCCCCCGAGCTTCTAGTAGTTCTCAGCATCCGGGTTCCCGTGCTATGATTTCCGCACTAGGTGCACCCCCACCCCCTCAGCCAGCTAAGGGTGGAGGTCGAGGTGCCAGAGGTGGATTTCAGACTCATAGAGGTAGAGTATAGGCCACTAGAGGTAGAGGTCATCCCGCAATAGGTCGACCCAGAGATGTTCAGGTTGGAGGGGCTCCACCCCGGTGCTATGCTATTCCTGCCAGGCCTGTAGCTGAGGCCTCTGATGCAGTTATTACAGGTATGGTTTCAGTTTGCAGCAGAGATACTTCGGTTTTATTTGATCTGGGTTCTACATTCTCCTATGTGTCTTCATATTTTTCCCCTTATTTGAGCATGCCCCGTGATTCCCTGAGTACTTTTGTATATGTGTTTACCTCGGTGGGTGATTCTATTGTGGTAGATCGAGTCTACCATTCATGCTTAGTGGTTATTGGTGGTCTGGAGACTCATGTAGATCTTTTGCTTCTTGATATGGTTGACTTCGATGTTATTTTGGGGATGGATTGGTTATCTCCCTACCATGCTATTCTGGACTGTCATGCCAAGACAGTGACCTTGGCCTTGCCAGGAGTACCTCGTTTGGAGTGGAGAGGGACTCCTAGTCATTCTTCCGGTAGAGTTATTTCATATATGAAGGCTCGACGTATGGTCGAGAAGGGCTTCTTGGCCTATTTGGCCTATGTTCGCGATTCTAGTGCTGAGGTTCCTTCTATGGAGTTTGTGCCCGTGATTCGTGAGTTTCTAGAGGTATTCCCTGATGACCTGCCTGGTATGCCACCTGACAGGGATACTGACTTTTGCATTGAGTTGGCTCCGGGCACTCAGCCCATTTCTACTCTGCCGTATCGTATGGTCCCGCCAGAGTTGAAGGAGTTGAAGGATCAGTTGTAGGATTTGTTGGATAAAGGCTTTATTAGTCCTAGTGTTTCTCCGTGGGGTGCCCCAGTGTTGTTTGTCAAGAAGCAGAATGGCTAGATGAGGATGTGTATTGACTACCGGTAGTTGAACAAGGTTACTATTAAGAATAAGTATCCTTTGCCGAGGATTGATGATTTATTCGACCAGCTTTAGGGTGCTTCAGTGTTTTTCAAGATTGACTTGAGATCTGGTTACCATCAGCTGAGGATTAGGGCGTCTGATGTCCTAAGACAACCTTTCGTACTCGGTATGGGCATTATGAGTTCTTGGTGATGTCATTTGGGTTGATAAATGCCCCTGCTACTTTTATGCAGTTGATGAACCGGGTGTTCAGGCCCTATTTAGACTCATTTGTGATTGTTTTCATTGCTGATATTTTGATTTACTCCCGTAGCCGTGAGGAGCATGAGCAGCACCTTCGAGTCGTCCTCTAGACTATGAAGGATAGTTAGTTATATGCCAAATTTTCCAAGTGTGAGTTCTGGTTGGGCTCGATTGTATTTCTAGGCCATGTGGTATCATCAGAGGGTATTCAGGTGGATCCCAAGAAGATTTCAGCAGTCAGAGATTGGCCTAGGCCCACTTCAGCTACAGAGATTCGGAGTTTCTTGGGCTTAGCAGGTTATTATCGCCGGTTTGTGGAGGGCTTATCATCCATTGCAGCCCCGATGACCAAATTGACTCAGAAGGGTGCCCAGTTCAGGTGGTCGGATGAGTGTGAGGCGGGCTTTCAAAAGCTCAAGATAGCCTTGACCATGGTACCGGTGTTAGTTTTGCCCACAGGTTCATGGCCATATACCGTGTATTGTGATGCTTCACGGGTGGGACTTGGTGCAGTGTTGATGCAGGATGGCAAGGTTATAGCCTATGCTTCTCGTCAGTTGAAGGTTCATGAGAAGATCTATCCAGTTCATGATTTAGAGTTAGCAGCTATTGTTCATGCGTTGAAGACTTGGAGGCATTATTTGTATGAGGTGCCATATGAGGTGTTCACGGATCATAAGAGTTTGCAGTATTTGTTCAAGCAGAAAGAGTTGAATATGAGGCAGAGGATATTGGTTAGAGCTGTTGAAGGATTATGATATTACCATCTTATATCATCCGGGGAAGGCCAATGTGGTGGCCGATGCTTTGATCCGGAAGCCGGCCAGTATGGGTAGTCTTGCTTATCTATCAGTCGGAGAGCGACCGTTTGCTTTGGATGTTCAGGCTTTGGCCAACCGGTTCATGAGATTGGAGGTTTCTGAGACTGGCAGTGTTTTGGCCCATACTGTGGCATGTTCTTCATTGTATGATCGTATTCGGGCTAGGCAGTATGATGATCGTCATTTGTGTGTTCTAAGAGATACGGTCAGGCACGGAGGTGCCAAGCAGGTCACAGTTAATGATGAGGGAGTTTTGAGGATGCAGGGTCGTATTTGTGTACTCGATGTTATTGGCCTTCGTGAGTTGATATTGCAGGAGGCCCATAGTTCCCGGTATTCCATTCGTCCGGGCGCCGCAAAGATGTACCAGGATTTGCGGCAACATTATTGGTGGCGGAGGATGAAGAAGGTATTGTAGCATATGTAGTTAGGTGCTTGAACTGTCAGCAGGTGAAGTACGAGCACCAGAGACCCGGTGGTTTGATGCAGCAGATTGGCCTTCCCGAGTGGAAGTGGGAGCGTATCACCATGGATTTCGTAGTTGGACTCCCACGGACTCAGAGGATGCTTGATGCGGTGTGGGTCATTGTGGATAGGCTGAACAAGTCAGCACACTTCATGCCTGTATCAGTTTCGTATTCTTCGGAGAAGTTGGCAAAAATCTACATCAGGGAGATTGTTCGCTTGCATGGTGTGCCTGTGTCCATTATTTCTGATCGAGGTACTCAGTTACCTCCCATTTCTGGAGATTATTTCAGCGTGAGCTGGGCACACGGGTTGATTTGAGCACAGTATTTCATCCTCAGACGGACGGACAGTCCGAGCGTACTATTCATATTTTTGAGGATATGTTACGAGCATGTGTCACTGATTTTGGAGGTTCATGGGACCAGTTCTTGCCTTTAGCTAAGTTTTCCTACAACAACAGCTATCAGTCGAGCATTCAGATGGATCTGTATGAGGCGTTGTATGGTAGGCGGTGTCGGTTGTCAGTTGGGTGGTTCGAGCCGGGAGAGGCTAGATTGTTGGGTTCAGAGTTAGTCCAGGATGCCTTGGATAAAGTGAAGATTATTCAGGATAGACTTCGTACAGCTCAGTCCAGGCAGAAGAGTTATGCGGACTGCAGAGTTCGTGATTTGGATTTATGATTGGATACCGGGTATTTCTTCGGGTGTCGCCCATGAAGGGCGTGATGAGGTTTGGAAAGAAGGGAAAGTTGAGCCCTAGGTTCATTGGTCCATTTGAGATTTTGGACAAGGTGGGATAGGTGGCCTACAGACTTGCTTTGCCACCTAGTCTATCAGCCGTACACCCCGGTGTTTCATGTATCTATGCTTTGGAGTTATATTGTTGATCCCTCTCATGTACTTGATTTCAGCGGTGTCCAGTTGGACAAGGATTTGACTTATGAGGAGGAGTCGGTAGCCATATTAGCTCGGCAGGTTCGTTATTTGAGATCGAAGAGTTATCCTTCAGTTCGTGTCCAGTGGAGAGGTCAGCCTATTGAGGCAACTACCTGGGAGTCCGAGTCCGATATGTGGAGTTGATATCCCCATCTCTTCACTGATTCAGGTACCTTTCTATGCTCGTTCGAGGACGAACGATTTATTTAGAGGTGGAGATTGTGATGACCCAAAAGTTCATCCCGTGTAATTTTAGCTAAATCTGTGTTCCGAGGCCATGAAAACCTCCTTATATCTCACCTCGATTTGCATGCACAGCCCGAGCGTGTATTCGGGAAGCTGCTATGTGAAATATTGATAAAAATGATATTTTTGTGTTGAAATTTGAATAAAGTTGACTTTAGTCAACATTTTTGGCAAACGGATCCGGACCCGTGATTTGATGGTCCCGGAGGGTTCGTAGGAAAATATGGGACTTGGGCATATGCCCGGAATCGAATTCCGAGGTGCCAAATCCGAGAAATAAATTTTTGAAGAAAATTATTTTCTGAAAAATATAAAGGTTTTTGAAAATGAGATTTGATGTGAAACCTGTGTTATCGGGCCCGAATTATGGTTCTGGAGCTCGGAACAGGTTGAATATGATTATTATGTGTTATCGGTGAAATTTGGTAAGAAATGGACTTAGTTTGAGGTGATTCAGACAAAAAATGGAAAAATAAGATGTTTTTGAACTTTAAAGGAATTTTATTGATTTTGAGGCTTAATTCAATGTTTATGATATTATTTTGGTGTTTCGATTACTTGAATAAGTCTGTAGGATGTTTATGAGGTCGTGTGTGTATTTGGTTTTGAGCCCCAAGGGCTCGGGTGAGTTTCAGGTAGGTCTCGGAATGCTAAAACTAGGAAAAATCTGGTGTAAAATGAGTTTTCTAGTGTTTGATGTTTTACTCTATGCGATCGCATAGATCCTTCCGCGATCGCATAACTTTATGCTGAGTGAGATGTTCTGTGACACTATGTGATCGCATAGTGTGCCCCGCGATCGCATAGTGTAGGGGTAGTCTGGGGGGGTGGGTGGTCGTTTGTTATGTGCCACCGCACGTCTCTTCCCGCGATCGCAAGGGTGGGGGTTAGGGATCCTGTGCGATCGCAATAGGTAGTCCACGATTGCGTAGTTTAAATAGTTTGTCCTCTATGCGATCGCAGCTCTTTATCCGCGATCGCATAGGTCATTTTCACTGAGTTAATTCAAGTGTCAAAAACAGAATGTTTCATTACGGGATGTTGAAAAATTTCATAAATCCTCTTCTTCCCCAAACCCCATAGACGACCTTTGAAGAGCTCCATCACCATAGTCTCTTAAGTAAGTAATTATAACCTCGTTTTATTCCATTTTCATCAACATTTATTAGATTCTAGGCCTAAAATCATGGAATTAGAGGTAGAAATTTGGGTTTTTGGGTAGAGTTAGGGCTTTTTAAATTTTTGGGAATTTGACCTCGTTTTGGGGTCGGATTTCAAAACAAATTGTATATTCGGGCTCGTGGGGGAATGGGTGAACGGGTTTTGGTCCGAACCTCGTGTTTCGACCAAGCGAGCCCGGGGTCGAATTTTGGAATTTTTGGAGGAATGTTGGGAAATCTATATTTAATCTTGAAATTGAATTGTTTAGCATTTATTGATATTATTGAGTCGATTATTCATAGATACGATTGTTTCGGAGTCGGATTCGAGAGGAAAAGCGGCGCTAGAGGCTTGATTTGTATTCTTGGAGCCGAGGTAAGTGTTTGGCCTAATCTTAGCTTGAGGGAATAGGTGTTGAGTCATATGTGCTATGTGTTATTATCATGTTCAATGTATAGGTGAGGTGACGAGTACCTATACCTTGTTGTCAAGCATGCCTGTGAGTCATAACTTATAGTATATGTGTTTTTCTTCGATATCCACTGTATTATGAAGTAGACTTCATTTTGGAGATTATTCAATTGTTGGAAATACTTGGTTGTGAACACTGTTGATTAGTTGTTCAGTTGAGGATTATTAGGTTATGTTGTACGTTCAATGAGAGTGGTTATAGCTGTGTCCCTTGCCGGGACGGTGATATTTCTCTTATTGTTCCCTTGCCTGGATGTTGTAAAATTATGGTCTGTATTGTGCTTCTTCCTTGCCAAATTGTGTTCTGGTTATTGTTTGGGTGAGGAAAAGTGTAAAGCACGAAGGGTGATGTCGTGCCATGATTTTATATTTAAAAGTACGAAGGTTAATGCCGTGCCGATATTGTGATTTCAAAAGCACGAAGGGTGATGTCGATCCATGATATGAGAGATAATGCACCAAGGATAATGTCGTGCCATGATATTGTGAGGTAAAAGAACGAAGGGTGATGTCGTGCACTTGATTTGGTGAGAATGAGAGTAAAGCACGAAAGGTGATGTCGTGCACTTGTTTTGGTGAGAAAGAGAGTAAAGCACGATGGGTGATGTCGTGCACTTGTTTTGGTGAGAACGAGAGTAAAGCACGAAGGGTGATGTCGTGCACTTGTTTGTTCCCTGTTGTTATTTTGATAATAGACGGTTGTCATGTTCTGTTACTCAATAAGTGTTTTCCCCTCTTGTACCCTTGCATGTTTTCCCCGTATTTGTACTTAACTGTTTACTTCATGCCGTTATTTCTATTATATATTATTGAATTGCATAGCTGTTTATTATTTGTCGTGTCCTAGCCTCGTCTCTACTTCACCGAGGTTAGGCTCGACACTTACTCAGTACATTGGGTCGGTTGTACTGATTCTACACCTGCACTTCTTTATGTTCTGCAGATTATAGCGCCAGACCCAGTGGAGAGTGATTCAGGGAGCAGCCTTCAGTCCACGGCGACACTGAGGTAGTCCTGTAGGCGTTTGCAGGCCTTGGCGTCACCTCTTATCCTTTTTCTCATTTTCTGTCTTATCCTGTAATTCCAAGACATTTGTATTCACTTATTTTAGACCATTGTATTTAGAAAAATCTAGACTGTTCGTAAGATTGTGATACTAGTTTCTGGGGTGTAATTGATAAAGTTTTAATGAGATTCATCGTTAAAGTTCTTGAATTTAGTAGTCTTCCGCATTCTTTAATCACACTTGTTCTAGTTATTATTGTTATTTCAATTGTAAACAGGTAAACTTAACCAAAACGTTGGCTTGTCTAGCGGGTTCAACGTTAAACGTCATCACGTCCTGAAGGTGGGATTTCGGGTCGTGACACAGAACCTGTACAATTAAGTACAGAGCGTAGCATGAGGACATAAACAATATGTAACCAGTAAGTATCCCGCCTAATCTCGAAGAAGTAGTGGCGAGAGGTCGACTTGACACTTAATAGGGTCCAGACATAGTATTTAAGTGATAATTTAAAAGAGGACAACAAGTTAGCACGGATAGTAAGAAAAAAATAAATATTGAACCGTGGTAATATCTGAATATGACATGAAGCATCAATTTACAAGTTTTCAGTGCGATCCTCCAGGATAATTCACAGCTCAACAGTCATAAACAATATCAGGAAAATAGCATGCGCATAGTGGAATAAGGACATCCGGCCTGGGCCAACATAATAATAACAATTGTGCACTGCCGAAGCGTCGAACGACGCGAACCATAGATGCAACTATCAATACCCGTCGTGGTGTACGGCCCGCTCCCATGAGAGTAGGGGAAAGAATCACTCCGCTTGCGAGATATAAATTGCGAAGCGATCGCATGCAAATACAACATCTTTCTTTCAATTCTTTTCAACTAACAATTCCTTTAAAGCATCAAATTCTTGGTTTTCTTAAAAACAAAGTTTCATACAAATGAAGTTACGAAGCATATAACTCAATTTAATGGAATTCACATGGCGTGGTGTGGGCCTAACTACCCGTACATAACAATAATAGTAACTACGCACGGGCTCTCGTCACCTTGCATGTACGTGGTCCCCCACAATGACACATTACCATTTAATTCACCTATGGGGAAAATTCCCTCTTACAAGGTTAGAAAGGAGACTTACCTCGCGTCAAGTCTACTTCTCGGGTCAAGAATGCGCCCGAAACTCCAAATTCGTCGTCCAAGGACTCGAAACTAGTCAAATATTGCATAAATAAATCAATCTATACTCAAAAGTATGAAATTTCCCCATTTAAATGATTGTTTCAACCTAAAGTGCAAAATCCCAAAATACACCTCTGGGCCCACATGCTCGGATTCCGGAAATTTTTGAAGGAAAATATCACCCATGGCCTAAGGATCAATATTATATAGTTTTTGTTTGATTCCTCAATAAAATTCTTAGCCATTTCCCATTTTTGTCAAGCACCTAGGTTTTTTTTACTCTAACCCTTGTTTTCTACTAATTGTGGTGTTAATATACCTAACAATTCAAGTAATAAGCTAAATTCATAGTAGAAATTACTTACCTCTCAGTAGCTAGGTCGAATACCCTTCTTGCATGCCTTCAAAATCACCCAAGAATGAAGAAAAGTGATAAAAAATGGCTAAGTCCGTGTTTAAAAGGAAGTGCACTGCCTTCAGGCTTTTCGCACATGCGGCTCGAGGACCGCACCTACGGTCTCGCATCTACGAGGAAATTCTCGCACCTGCAGATGAGGGGAAGGTGGCCTGGTTTCACACCTGCGGAGCAAAGTCTACACCTGCGGCTCTGCTTCTGCGGAAAGGGATCCGCACTTGCGGAATTGGAAACTCCCTCAGGAGTCGCACCTGCAAGACTGAGACTGCAAAAGCGGTCTCGCACCTACGACTTGACCTCCGTAGGTGCAGTCGCACCAGACCTGGTGCACCAGCAGTCATTTTAGGCTGGTTTTTGCCTCGCTCGATGCTCGAATGGCATCTAAGCCCACCCGAGACCTCGTCCAACTACACCAATAAGTCCTAAATCATAATACGGACTCACTCGAGCCTTCGGAACGCCCAAAACAGCGCTAAATCTAAAGATCACACCTCAAAACCTATTGGATCAAACTTAAGAACTTCAAGTTTCTGAATTCGTTTCCAACATGCTGAACCATACCTATATTACTAGGAATGACACCAAATTTTGCGAGCAAGTCATAAATGGCATAACGAAACTATTACCGGTCTCGGAATCTCATTCGGACCTCGATAACACAAAAACACGTTCTAAACCTCAATTTGAATTTAAAGACATTCTTACTTCACTATTTGGCGCCGAAACGCTCCCGGTTCATCCAAAAACCGTTCTGAATACATGCCCAAGTCCGAAATCATTATACGAACCTACTGAAATCTTCGGATCTCGATTCCGGGATCGTTTACTAAAAATATTGACTGAAGTTAAACTTGGCCTTTAAGGCCAACCTTAAGGAACTAAGTGTTCCTATACTACTCCAAACTCCTCCAAACCTCGAACCACCAGTCCCCGAAAGTCACAATCAATAAAAGCAGCTACGAGGAGTCTCATTTAGGGACACAGGGTCCTGGAACACAAAATGACCAGTCGGGTCGTAACAATTTAATTGAGAATACAAAATGCACCCGATATTTTTAATAGACCATATACATTAAGTAGTTATCCAATTAAGACTAATTGACAAGACTATGAAAATGAAAATGACTAAAAGAGTTTCAAATGGATATTAGATAAATTTAGTTGGGACTACAAAAATATTTTGCAAGTTTAAAAAAATATTTTTTACGTTACATTGTATTTTATATTTTCATGTAAAGTGTAGTAGAGAATTAAAGGCTCAATTTATTATGAGATGCTTTTACCTTTTGGTACAAAAATGACATAAAAGTAGTATTTAAATGAAGGGCAAAAATGTCACTTAGCTTTTAAGGGATATTTTGGTCTTTTAAGTTTACACTTTGGTTATATATATATATATAAGTTTACACTTTGGTTTTCACACTTATAATATAGTATGATATATATAAATATAAATATAAACATAATTAATATAAATATATGATATATGATTAATGTTGTAAATTTTTTAAAAGGGCATTAAGTAGAAAATATCATTTAATGGGAACTATTTTAATATTAGGTAGATGATAATTTGGTCATTTAATTTTTAAAGGTTATTATGGTAAGTTAACTTCACCTAAAAAATTTCATACTTGTAATATAGTATGATATGATATAAAGCAACAAGTTTTAAAAGTCGTCAATTTTTATCCAATCCACATCTTGTCTAATAAGTTTATTCAAATCAAACTATGTAGTATATGTGGTAAGAAAGGAACCCTGCAATGGTAAAATTATTTTTGTGTGCAGGTTCAAGCCGTGGAATTAGTCTGTTGCTTGCATTAAGGTAGACTGGCTACACCACACTCCCTTGGGGTATGGTCCTTCCCCGGACCCTACATGAACGCATGATACTTTATGCATCGGACTGCCTTTATCGTATATGTGGTAAGTGTCCCACATTGGTGAAGAAAATAAAATATTTATCTCCTTATATGATTTTGCGCGATCTTCACCTCATACTAGGATCTTAAGTGCTTTTTTATGCCGGCATTGTTTCCTCACACTTGGTTCTCACTTCGGCAGCCTGGAGCAATGTTTCGGGTTGAAAATATGGAGCCTAGATGTCAATAAAGTGAGTGAAAGCATTATTTAAAAAATAAAATAAAATAAAAGCGAGTGAGGATATTTGATCGTTAAACAGTCAAGAATATAGCCATGGTCTCCATCATAGGCTAGTTTTGAAAATATTTATGACTACAAGTCAATTTTTATTATAAACAATAAAAGAAGAAGAAGAATATTGCAGAGAAAAATAGAGAGAGATAATTCTTATTGATTTGGGATGAATTACAATGGAATAGGATCCCTCTATTTATAGGGAAAAAGTGACTTAGCCACAAAGTAACATACCCTAGAATCTCCCTAAAATATAGACATTCACCTTAAATACAATTCTATTTATAATAATCCCTCTTGAATGTCTATTCAACAGATAATGTGCCTCATTAAAACCTTAACTAAAATAAAACTCAGCGGAAAAAAATTCTAGTGAAGGAAAAAGAGTTCACATATCTAACAATACGCCTTCTGCTTGCCTCGTTAAAACCTTGCAAGAAAAACCTAGTGGGACAAAACCTTGTAACAAAAAAAGAGTACAATACGTATTAACTCCCCCCGATGAGAGAATCAATTCACATCCTTGAGCCTTTGCATTCCAATCTTGTGCACCATCTTCAAAAGATCATTGGTAGATATTTGATAAACAAAGCAGTCATACTAACTTGAATGAATATATTGCACCTTGAAATCATCATTCTTGATAGATATGTAATATCTTCATATAATGCCGCGGAATGACTTTTTCAATATCTCCATAGTGGCAAAAAATTTCCTTATTACCATACCATGCTTATAGTTATAGCAAGATACATTTGTGCATAAATTGCGCTGAAGATGTTGTACTTCAAGATCAAGAATTGTATATGCTTCAATGTCACAACCCAAATTTCCCTCCGTTGGGTATCGTGATGGAACCTAGTCTTAAGGACTAGGTAAGTCTAATATTCATGGAATAATCAACAATAATAAATAAAATCTAATATTTTTCTAAAGCAGGTGATTTTGTAAACATTGTATATTCCCAAAACCCAGAAGTACAAGTCATAAGCTTTTAAGAATTTACACTAAAACTCCTAAAAATACCACTGTTCAGAAATAAGTACAACAGTGCAAACAAAATATAAGATGGTGACTCCGAAACCGCGAACGCTGAAGCGGTTTTACCTTGAGTCTCCATAACAGCAACCGCGCTACTGACAATCAATCGGCCGGCTATGCGAAAACCTGGAATCTGCACTAAAATGTGCAGAAGAGTAGTATGAGCACACCACAGCGGTTCCCATTAAGTATCAAGACTAACCTCGGTGAAGTAGTGACGAGGACTAATCAAGACACCCACTGGTCTAATAAAAACTGAACAAGTATTAGTATAGGAATCAGGAAAATGATGATATACACATAAAGGCTACACAATATAGCTAACAATATAGTGAATTCGATAAAGAAGGAAAACAATAAGTATCAGCGGAAACCATGAAGTAACACAAGGACTGAATAGAACACAAACAAATCCGGCATGTAAATATACCACACGTACATGTAATGACTCAACAACTTCAACCACTTCTACATCAAATTCATAGTCATATCCACGAGGTTCCGAACCTCGGACAAATCACCATTTACGGGTCCCAATATCCGAACCCTAACACTTGGAATCTTGCGCTCTCATTTGAGTACTAACTGCACGGACGACTCACGTGCCAATTGGGTCATTCCCACCCATACGGTAAGCATAACAAGAGTATCTATACTTGACAACAACAAGGAGTCCCGAATCCATTAGTAATACTTAACTACATGTATACTTGTGCAAGTGTCCTAAAATGATTTCAACAACCAATAGACATAAGGAAAACAAAAGGGGAAACACGTACATTTTCATCTCATAAATTTCCACACGAATGAACTCACACGGTAAGTGTTCCAGTACACAATATCAACAACAAGGAATGCCCCAGGCTAACACAAGTATCACATCCAATCCCTGACATAACCCACCTTGTCAAGCCACGTGTTCAGTATTAAAGTATATGCCCGCCTTGTTTCGCCACACGTGCATAAACATGTTCCCACCTTGTCACGCCACATGCGCAACACTCAATCTCGTATCCCGCAATATCACGCTGCATGTGCAATATCAATGGTAAACACGGCACGGCAGAAACCTCGTGCAAATCCCCATATCAACAACCGCACGACAGAAACCTCGTGCAAATCCCCATATCAACAACCGCACGGCAGAAACCTCGTATATCACCACAAAAAAGTACAACAACAACAATTGTATTGGTAAAAAAGAGTTTCACACGTAAGCCAGCTTTTGACAACTCAGCCAGCCACGTGGACACAGGAAAACACGACAGCTGGATGTGATTCTTTGAAGAGGTACGGTACAAAGAGGCACAGTTCAGTAAACCCACGAACTTATCACTCACGGGAAACTCAACTTGATCAAAACGGGAGAGAGGCATGGTCAGAATAAATCTAGACAAAGCTACGGGCAGATTCAAGGACCCACAATTGATTACTCGAACGTTATGTAACCAAACCCCAATTACCGTTATCCTTTGTAATGCTCATTAATGTCATAATTATTCATTAATGAGTAACCATAGAAATATTCGTACGTCATAAGAGTCTCCTATATAAGGGAGGGGAATACAGCTTGTAAGGGCATCTTATTCTCGATACAATCAACTTCGATTTTCTATATTTCTGAAATATTGTCTATTATTCATTTTTCTCCATTACCTTGATTATCAGTAACCCATATTCATCTTAAAAATAAGCTTTAGTCAAGGGGTCTAATTCTTTGGTTAAACAAATTGGTTCCGTTGCCGGGAATCTGATAATCTTTGTTTACTTTTCAAGTGATATCCTCTGAATTATGTCAAACCCCAACGACAACAACCAGTAAAGGAGTGGAACCCCAATTTCATCGCCTTCAGGAACCCCACGTGGTTTGAGGGAAAAATCCCCAGAAAGATCCAATAACAACAATGGTGATAATGATCAAACCGTGGAACAAGATCATGTAAAGCAAATGATTGCAGAGTATGTGAGCCAAGCTTTGCAAGAATTTGTGGGAGGATTACCGGCAGCGTTACCTACACCGCCGACGCCGCCCCCAATAACACCATCACCATGGAAAATCCTCAATCTGGGTTGGCAAACTCAAGAAGAGGAGATACTCCTAATGAATCTCTCGAAATGAGACCAGGTATATCTAATAACTCAGAATTACAAAATTTACTGCTAACCATGCAGAAATAGATGAAGGAGCAGAACGATCGCATCGAACAAATTTCTGGAATACCACCTATCATCAAAGGCATCGATGTTGATAGATATTCTCAACAACCTTGGAAGCCAAGTGCGGCACCCTTGCCTATACCCAAGAAGTTTAAAATGCCTGACGTTCCCAAATATGATGGAACAACTGACCCACGCGACCATGTGACTGCTTTCACTACTGGGGTAATAGGCAACGACTTAGCGAAACAAGAGATTGAATCAGTCCTTGTCAAAAAATTTGGGGAAACACTTACCAAAGGGGCCCTAACCTGGTATTCTCTTCTCCCTGAAAATTCTATTGACTCTTTTGCTGAGCTTGCAGATTCATTTATAAAAGCACACTCTGGTGCACAAAAAGTTGAGAAGAGAATGGAAGACATATTCAAAATAAAACAAGGAGACACGGAACTACTCCGTGAGTTTGTAGACAGGTTTCAACGAGAAAGAATGCAGTTACCCAGGGTGCCTGATAATTGGGCAGCCATGGCATTTGCAAGCAACCTGAACGATAAAAGCTCAAAATCCACGAGACGACTTAAAGAGAGTCTAAGAGAATTCCCCGCTACAACATGGAACGATGTATATAACAGGTACAGTACTAAACTCAGAATAGAAGAAGATATCATTGCTCGTTCGAGAGATGAAGATCATTCCAGATCCAGACGTCCTGAATCAGATAGAAGATCAGGTAAAAACAGGTACGATCCTTACTTAGGACCCTCGGGACGCGATATCCGCCCCAGGTTCAAAAACACTAGGTCGTACTATAGACCACAAGGAAGAGACGTAGTCTCATCCTCGTCTAGATCCAGAAAAGATCGAGATGAACGACCTAGAGGTAGTACTCAAATTGGGGATCATACCTTTAATGTAAGTACTACTGAACTTGTCTCAATATTGAGGAACATGGGAGACAAGGTTAAGTGGCCCAAAGAGATGCGGTCAAATCCAAGTAGAAGAAACCCAGATCACTGGTGTGAATTTCACAACGATCATGGGCACAAAACTGCGGATTGCAGATTTTTACAAGGTGAAGTAGAAAATTTGTTAAAACCAGGCTATTTAACAGAATTATTTAGTGATAAAGGTAAACAGGCACATATGAGGAACATGCAGGAGCCCCCAAATCCTCCTTCTCCAAAATGAACCGTTAACGTGATACACGGGGGTGAAGAAGTAAACGGATTGATTTGCAAAACAACCACAAAGTTCACAATTACACATGGGAAACGGGCTCGTGAAGAAGATGATATAACCTTCGATGATGCAGATATCATTGGATTAATGCTTATGCACAACGATGCTCTGGTAATATCTTTACTTATTCATGACACTAACGTAAAAAGAGTGTTTATTGATCCAAGCAGTTCAGTCAATATCATTTTGCTAAGAGTAGTGGAAGAAATGCTACTGAGGAATATAGTAATCCCAAAAGCACAAGCCATATTAGGGCTTGTTAACTCTACGGTTATAACAATAGGAGAAATTGAGCTTAGCACTTATGCTGAGGGGGTGATCAAAAGTGCCAGGTTCCAAGTCATCGATACTGACATGGCTTATAACGTGATCATTGGAAGGCCATGGATCCACGACATGAAAGCGATACCCTCCATGTTGCATCAGGTAATTAAATTCCCATCTGAATGGGGGATTCAACAAATCAAAGGAGATCAGCAGACCGAAAGAAATATAAACTCTGTGGTACACTACAATAAGAAAATAGAGGTGGAAGAATTACGAGATAAGGGAATCTCCCAAGAAGGTAACACAGCCCAAACAAGCATGGAAGAAATTACTACCCAAATAGGTAGGGAAGGTATTATTGCTGAAACAGGTACAAAAGAAAATACTTACGAGAAGGAAAATCAAGTTACCACGGAAGGTATACTATACCACAAAGATATAGATTCCAGACCGGACGTCATTCATGAACCGGAGAAAGATGAGCACATCAAAACCACTACGGAGGATCTCGTAACTGTTCCATTATCTGAACAAAAGCTTGAGAAGAAAGTGTATATAGGCACGAGGCTAGGCCCCACTCGAAGAGGTAAGTTAATTGATTATTTAAATTCTAATGCAGACTGCTTTGCGTGGTCCCACTCAGATATGAAAGGCATCCCACCAGAAGTGATGACTCATAAACTAAATGAAGATCTATCCTTTGTACCTGTTAAGCAGAAGAAAAGAAATCAATGACCATTCAAGAACCAAGTGATCGACGAAGAGGTATATAAACTCTTGAAGATTGGTTCGATACGAAAGGTAACGTACCCTAACTGGCTAGCAAACACCGTGGTAGTACCTAAAAAGAATGGCAAGTGGAGAGTATGCGTAGATTATACTGACTTGAATAAAGCATGCCCCAAAG
>ML345342.1:0-15695 GCA_005239505.1 Nicotiana paniculata
CATGGCTGATACCTTCTTTTTCAAAAGGTTGGAGTGGAGGAAAATCTTAGGTATGGCTGGAACATGAAGAGCTCATCATGAATATTTGTGGGTGTGTGGATTTTTGGGTTGATGGAGTTTTAGGTTTAGGTGGTTTATTGGATTCTGGGGTGATTTCACTATCTTCCCAACTTGGAGTGAAGTTTTTTGGTAATTTTGGCCATTCTTGGGGTTTTTAGCTGACAAGAAAATCATATTTTTTAGACAAGGTTTTATATAGAGTAAGAGACATATTCATCTTTGCTAGGGAAGAGGATGATGGAAACGACTCAGACATATTTAGCAAACTGTTCCTCCCTCCGAAAGGATGGGCTGGCTCTGATACCACAGTAGGACGAACAGAGCAAGAGACTCCAAGAAAGCAAACTATATCATAGATACGAAAGTTTTCCTACAAAAGGGCTGGCTATTGCCAAGCTACACNATTATTAGATAGATGGACTCGATTGCTCCCTCCAGTATTTGGGGGTGAGTGAGGCGAGGATGCCCAGGATTTTGTGGATAGGTGCAGGGACAGACTGCACAACATGAGGATACTAGAGTCCCACGGAGTGGATTTCACTACCTTTCAGTTGGAGGGAAGATCTCTTAGGTGGTGGTAGTCCTATATTCTCAACAAGCCGGCAGATTCTCCTCCTGTCACTTGGCAGCAGTTCAGGCAGATGTTTCTGGATAGATATATCCCACCCTCTGAGAGGTAAGAGCTGCGGTATCAGTTTGAGCAGCTAGAGCAAGGGCAGATGTCAGTGACAGATTATGAGGCCAGATTTTCAGAGTTGTCTCGCCATGCACTCATGATACTACCTACTGATGGATAGAGGGTGCGGAGATTTATGGATGGGTTTCATCCAAGTATTAGGGCCACCATGTCCTGAGAGGTGGAGATGGGTACTCCTTATCAGCTCGTGGTAGATATTGCTCGCAGGATCGAGGGGTATCGGTCGAGGAGCAGGGAGCAGGGCAGCAGGACAAGACGGATAGATTCTCTGGAGATTTTAGAGGTGCCCCAGCTAGGGGAAGGGGCCAGTATAGCAGTGGTCAGCCCAGCAGTCCTTTATATTCAGCACCTCCACCACCTCCCCGAGGTGTTCCAGCGAGGCCTCATTTCAGCGCCATGCCAGAGCGTTCCTACCATCCTCCAGCCATTTAGAGTTCACACAGTGGTTATTCCAGTCGTCTGAGATCCTCCGACCCTTACTTCAATGATATGCTAGAGGTCTCTCATCGCCCTCCGGCCATTCAGGGTTATTCTCCGGGGCAGCAGACTATGCTACCTGGGAGTTGTTACGAGTGTGGAGAGTCAGGTTATATGAGGAGGCAGTGTCCCAAGTTTCGGGGTAAGGCCGTATATCAGGGTTATCAGTCGATGGTTCGGGCACCAGTAGTACGGCCACGTAGAGGTGGAGGACAGTCGGCAGGGGTCGTCCTAGAGGTGGAGGCCAGTCAGGGGGAGGTCAGGCAGCTCATGTTCACTCTGGTGGAGCTCAGTCTTCCGGTACTCTAGCCAGATTCTATGCCATTCCGGCCAGATCAGATGCAGTGGCTTCAGACTCAGTGATCACAAGTATTATTACAGTATGTGGTAGAGAGGCATCGGTGTTATTTGATCCAGGATCCACGTATCCCTATGTTTCGGTCTTATTTGCTCATTTTCTGGATATCCCTCGTGATTCCTTGGGTTCTCATATTTATGTGTCCACTCCCATGGGTGATTCTGTGGTTGTAGACCGGATTTGTCGGTCCTATGTGATTTCATTTTGTGGGTTCGAGACTCGAGCGGATCTCTTATTGCTCGACATGGTTGATTTCGAGATTATTTTAGGCATGGTTTGGTTATCTCCTTATCATGTCGTGCTAGATTTCCATGCCAAGACAGTTACTTTACCATGACCGAGTCGCCTAGGCTGGAGTGGAGAGGTTCCTCAGTTAGTACAGCCAGCCTGGTTATTTCATTCTTGAAGGGTCGACATATGGTCGAGAAGGGTTGCCTGGCCTATTTTTCTTATGCGCGGGAAACCACCGCCGAGTCTCCGATGATTGATTCAGTGCCAGTGGTTTGAGAGTTTGCTGATGTATTTCCTTCAGACCTTCCGGGCATGCCTCCAGATCGTGATATTGATTTCTGCATTGATTTAGCTCCAGGCACCCAGCCTATTTCTATTCCTTTGTACCTTATGGCTCCGAAGGAGTTGAAGAGCAGCTTGAGGAGTTTTTGGCTAAGGGATTTATCAGACCGAGTGTATCGATGTGGGGTTCTCCAGTTCTATTCGTGAAGAAGAAGGATGGGTCCATGCGGATGTGTATTGACTACCGACATTGAACAAGGTTACCGTTAAGAACAAGTATCCTTTGCCGCGCATTGATGATTTGTTTGACCAGTTGCAGGGTGCTCGTGTGTTTTATAAGATTGATTTGAGATCAAGGTATCATCAGTTGAAGATTCGGGCCTCAGATGTTCCGAAGACTGCTTTTCGTACGAGATATGGCCATTATGAGTTCCTGATGATGTCCCTTGGCTTGACTAATGCCCCAGCAGCATTCATGGACTTAGAATAAGGTGTTCAGGCCGTATATTGATTCATTTGTCATTTTCTTCATAGATGACATCTTGATTTACTCTTGTAGCCTGGGGGAGCACGATCAGCATTTGAGGGTTGTGATCCAAACTTTGCGAGAACAGAAGCTATATGCTAAGTTCTCCAAGTGTAAGTTCTGGCTGGATTCCGTTGCATTATTGGGGCATGTGGTATTCGGAGAGGGTATCAAGGTTTATCCTCAGAAGGTCGAGGAAGTTCAGAGTTGATCGCGTTCTACTTCAGTTACAGAGATCAGGAGCTTTTTGGGCCTAGAAGGCTATTACCGTCGATTTGTGGAGGGGTTCTCTTCTATTGCAGCTCCATTGACCAGATTGACTCAGAAGAATGCCCTGTTCCGATGGTTTTACGAGTGTGAGGCGAGCTTTCAGAAGCTCAAGACAGCATTGACCTTAGCACCAGTTCTAGTATTGCCTTCCGATTCTGGGATGTACACAGTGTATTACGACGCTTCACACGTTGGTTTGGGATGTTTGTTGATGCATGAAGGGAGAGTTATTACTTATGCTTCACGCCAGCTGAAGGTTCATGAGAAGAATTACCCTGTGCACGATTTGGAGTTGGCAGTGATTGTTCATGCTCTTAAGATTTGGAGGCACTACTTGTATGGAGTGTCCTGTGAGGTTTATACAGACCACAGTAGCTTGCATCACTTGTTCAAGTAGAGGGATGTTAATTTGAGGCAGCGTAGGTGGCTTGAGTTGTTGAAGGATTATGATATCACCATTCTTTATCATCCGGGCAAGGCAAATGTGGTAGCATATGCTTTGAGCAGGAAGGCGGAGAGTATGGGTAGCTTGGCTTATATTGCAGCAAAGGAGAGACCTCTAGCCTTGGACATTCAGTCTTTGGCCAATCGCCTGGTGAGATTAGACCTTTCAAAGCCTCGTCGAGTTTTAGCACATGTGGTTGCTCAGTCTTCGTTATTGGGGGAGATTAAGCCCCGACAGTTCTATGATCTGTTCTTAGCAGAACTTCGGGAGACAGTGGTTTAGGGTAGGTATAAGGAGGTTACCATTGGCGAGGATAGTGTTCTAATACTTCAGGGCCGCTTATGTGTCCCTAATGTTGATGGCCTGAGGGAGAGGATTCTAGAGGAGGCACACAGTTCTCGGTATTCGGTTCATCCTGGTGCTACAAATATGTATCATGATTTGAAGCAGCATTAATGGTGGAGGCGGATGAAGAGAGACATTGTGGAGTATAAATAGGTGTCTTAATTGCCAGCAGGTGAAGTATGAGCACCAGAGGCCAGGAGGCCTACTTCAGCAGATGCCCATTCCTGAGTGGAAATGGGAGCACATCACTATAGACTTCGTGGTTGGGTTGCCTCGGACATTGCGGAAGGTTAACGCGGTTTGGATCATTGTGGATAGATTGACCAAATCAGCATATTTTATTCCAGTAGCTACTACTTATACTTCTGAGAGGTTAGCCCGGTCTACATTCGGGAGATAGTCCGGTTGCACGGTGTGCCGGTGTCCATTATATCAGATCGAGGTCCTCAGTTCACCTCATATTTCTGGAGAGCATTGCATAGTGAGATGGGCACCCAGATAGATCTCAGTAGATTATTTCACCCTCAGAATGATGGCCAGTCGGAGCGTACAGTTCAGATATTGGAGGACATGCTCAGGGCATTTGTGATTGACTTCGGAGGTCAGTGGGACCAGTTCTTGCCTTTGGCCGAGTTCGCTTACAATAATAGTTACCAGTCCAGCATCGAGATGGCTCCATTTGAGGCTTTGTATGGTCAGCGATGTCGTTTCCCTATCGGGTGGTTTGAGCCTGGTCAGGCTAGGTTATATGGTACCGACCTGGTGAGGGATGCTTTGGAGAGGGTGAAGTTGATTCAGGAGAGGCTCCGCACAGCACAGCCCAAATAGAAGAGTTATGTGGATCAAAGGGCGCGTGATGTATCATTTATGGAGGGAGACAAGGTTCTGTTCAAGGTCTCGCCGATGAAGGGTATTATGAGGTTTGGGAAGAAGGGCAAGCTGAGCCTGAGGTTTATAGGTCCCTTCGAGGTGTTGAGGCTAGCTGGGAGGGTTGCTTATGATCTAGCCTTACCTCCCAATTTATCAGGAGTTCATCTAGTTTTTCATATATCCATGCTCCGGAGGTACCACGCCGACTTCCCTCACGTGGTTGATTTCATCACTATTCAGTTGGATGAGAGGTTGGGCTACGAGGAGGATCCAGTTGCTATTATTGATAGAACGGATCACCAGTTGAGGTCCAAGAGAGTTTCTGTTGTGCAGGTCCAGTGGAGGGGCCAACCAATCGAGGAGGCGATCTGGGAGTCCGAGGAGGACATGCGGAGCAAATATCCGCACTTATTCATCACTTCAGGTATGATTCTACACCCGTTCGAGGACGAACATTTATTTAAGAGGTGGAGAATGTAACGACCCAACCGGTCATTTTGCATTATCAGACCTCGTTCCCCTAAATGAAACTTCTATAGCGTCTTATTATGATTTACGACTTGTGCGGGCGGGTGGTCCGGGTTCGTAAGTGTTTAGAGTGCTATAGGAACACTTGGTTCCTTAATGTTGGCCTTTAAGGCCAAGTTTGACTTCGGTCAACATTTTTAGTAAACAACCTCATAATCGAATTTCGATGGTTCCAGTAGCTTCGTATGATGATTTCGGAATTAGGCATATGTTCGGAATGGGTTTTGGATGACCCGGGAGCGTTTCGGCACTCAATATTGAAATAAGAAGTTCCTTAAGTTCCTACTGTGGTTTGGGACGTGTTTTTGTGTTATCGAGGTCCAAATGGAATTCCGAGACCGGGAATAGTTCCGTTATGTCATTTATAACTTGCCTGCAAAATTTGGTGTCATTCCGAGTAGTATAGGTTGGTTCGGCGCGTTGTTAGCAAAGTCAAGAAAACTTTAAGTTCCTAGGTTTGGTTCTAGGGGTTTTGAGGTGTGATTTTGAGTTTTAGCGTTGTTTTGGGTGTTCCGAAGGCTCGAGCGAGTCCGTATTATGATTTAGGACTTGTTGGTATATTTGGACGGGGGCTCGGGTGGGCCCAAGTGCCTCCCGGACACCACACGAGGCCAAAAACCAGCTGAAATAGTTGTTGCTGCACCTGTTCTGGTGTGATCCGCAGGTGCGGTTGCCCAGTCGCAGGTGCGGGACCGCTTCTGCGATCTCAGCCTCGCAGGTGCGACCCCCAGCGGGCAGTCCATTTCTCGCAGGCGCGAACAAGATTCCACATGAGCGAAGCCGCAGGTGCGGTCTCCCCTCCGCAGGTGCGGGCCCAGGATTCCTCGTCCATTTCAGCAGGTGCGAGCCTTTGCTCGCAGGCGCGAGACTGCAAGTGCGGTCTCCGAGCCGAAGGTGCGGAAACACTATCAGACAGTGTGTTTCTTAAATACAGGATTCTTCATTATTTCTTCATTTCTTCCTCCATTAGAACACCTTGAGACTTAGGAAAAGGGCTCAACGACCCAACCACTGAAAGGTAAGTAGATTCTATCCTAGAGTTAGGTAATGCATGCATTCTTATGGAATTTAACTACTTGATTAGTGAAAATTTAGGAATTTGGGTAGTAACCTAGGGCCTACGAGAATTTAGAAAATTACTCGTCATTAGCTATGAAATCAAGTAAAAATAATGTATTAATGATCCTTAGGCTATAAGTGAGTGTTTCCTTCGAGAACTTTTGGAATCCGAGCATGCGGGCCCGGGGTTAGATTTTGGGATTTCTTCAAGAATGATGAATTTGGCTAAGTAACAGGATAATTCCATGCTTTGAATATGAATTGATATATTTGTGTAACATTTGGCTAGTTTCGAGTCTGTGGGTGTCGAGTTCGGAGTTTGGGGCGCATTCTTGACCCGGGGAATAGGTGCGACGCGAGGTGAGTTTCCTTTATAACTTGTAAGGGGGATTTGTCCCCCAAGGCGATTTAAATGCTATATGTGATAATTGTGGGGGCTACGTACGTACAAAGTGACGAGAGTCCGTACGTAGCGGCTATTACTATTATGTCCGGGTAGTTAGGCCTACATCATGCCTTGTGTTTTACTTGATATGAACTATATGCTTAATAAATTCAATGTTACATGTTGCTTACTTCCCTGAAGTCATGGAATTTGAGAAACTTGTAAGTAATTGTTCACGGAAAAGTAATTTAAAAAGGAATAATGTGTGTGCATGTGACCGCTTCGCAATTTACATTCCGCGAGCGGAGTGTTATTTTCCCCCACTCTTATGGGAACGGGCCGTACGCCACGGCGGATTGAGAAATGAAATTTTGGTACGGGTCGTTCAATCCTCGGCAGTGCATAGAGAGGATTGAGAGAATTCACTTTTGGTACGGGTCGTTCGATCCTCGGCAGTGTATAGATATGAGTACTTTGTGGAGAGGTGCACTTATGGTTCGGGCCGTTCGACCCTCGGCAGTGCACGGACATGACTATCTTATGACTCCGGCCGGTTGTCCTTACCCTGCATGCGCATGATTTATGTTTTACTAAATTCATGGATATTGATTTGAAAGATATTTGGGGGAAAGTGAAGTAGTAATTGTTTTATTCATTCTCAGTATTTCCTTGGATTTAAATGCCTTATTTATATTTTTTGCCTCACTGCCTTTACATGCCTACCCTTTCTATCATATTCTGTTAAATTATATTGTTGGACCTTAGTGAGTGTCAGGTCGACCTCTCGTCACTACCTCTTCGAGGTTAGGCGGGATACTCATTGGGTACATATATATTTATGTACTCATGCTACGCTTCTATACATAATTGTACAGGTTCTGAAGCTGGTGCATCTGGTTTTCGGACCGGAGCTTGACTTGATATTAGACGGACCTGACTTCACGGTGAGCTGCTTTTCCTCCTGGCGATCTCCGGCAGCACCATGGGGTTTTCTTTTGCTTATTTCCCGTCTATTTCCGTCAGACAGGGGGATTGTATATTATATCTTTTGTATATTCTGTTAGTATGCATGTAGGACTTGTGACACTAGTTCCTGGCACACACGTGTTAGTTGTTATGGATTTCAGGTTTGTATATATATTGGCTCACGCCTCTTCATGACTTCTTTTGATTAAAACTGGCCATTTATCCTTGTCAAATCATGTTTTAAGTTTTAAAACTGAGTATATGTTGAAATGTTTAATCTAATAAGAAAGAATCCTTAGTAAATTGAGAGTTAGCTTGCCTGACCCCGCTGTTGGACGCCATCACGGCCTAAGTTAGAATTTTTGGTCGTGACAATGACAAAAGCATAGTAGTTTCAACAATACAGAATATGAAAATTTAAACAACTAAAGTACTAATTTCATCAAACACAGGGATCAAAAGAAGATAGGAATTTGAGGGAATTTGGAAGGGGTTAAAGACATGGATCACTGGGCAGGAATAAAAATAAAGGGATAAGTCCTTGATGAGCTTGTCCATTTATTCATTCGCAATCCTCTTAGCATTCTATTCTGCCACGGAACTAGGGTGACCTGGTTCTCTACCTCTTTGAGTGAGCCAAACCATCAGTCAGAACATCATGAATCTAACCAAAGTTCTCCTCATCAAGAACAAACCCAGTCCTATTCATATACAACATCAGAGTATCATCGTCAGTAACAGCCAAATTTGCATAGAAGTTTTTACTTCTTCTTCATAAACTTTGGATCTTTTAGGAAAAAAAAGATGATTTTATTTTTGGAACTCAACACTGTCAAGAATCTCCTCCATTTTTTCAGCAATATCATAGTCAAAGCACTCTGCACAACAGCACATTATGAGACTTCAGAGTCTCCTTCCTTTCCAACTCTGATAATTCAACCTTTTGCTTCTTTAAGGAACTAGGATCCTCACTCACACTACCCTTTCTTTTCCTGAGCTATCATGTATCCATCTTCTATTCCCCAATTGGTTCACCCTTATCATTTTTGCATATTTCTCAGATGACTAGAAGGATCATGTCCCTTATTTAGTTCCCCTTTTTCTAGCACAGTTTGTGATGACCTGACCTGTCGTCATGAGAGTTATATCACCGATCCCTAATAACTGCTTTCCCCATATCTATGTATGCTATTGTAACTTGCAGGGAGGTTCCGTTTTGGTTTTGGAGTGTTTTGGGTCACTTAGTCCCTAAACGGGAGCTTAAGCCTTAGGAATTGGACCGTAGTCGGAGCTGTGTGAAGACGACTCCAGAATGGAGTTTTGCCAGTTCTTTAGATCCATTAGGTGATTTTGGACTTAGGGACGTGTCCGGATTGTTTTTTGGAGGTCTGTAGCTCATTTAGGCTTGAAATAGAGAAAGTCGAAGTTTTAGAGATTTTGGCCAGAAGTGGAAATTTTTATATCGGGATTGGATTTTGATTACAGAAGTTGGAATAGGTCCATAGAGTTGAATTTGACTTGTGTGCAAAATTTGGGGTCAGTCGGACGTGGTTTGATAGGTTTCGGCATCGGTTGTCGAATTTGGAAAATTCTAAGCTCTTTAAGTTTGAATTGGAGGATGATTCGTGATTTTAGCGTTGTTTGAGGTTGTTTGAGGGACCAACTAAGTTTGTATGGTGTTTTAGGATTGGTTGTTATGTTTTGTTGAGGTCCCGGGGACCTGGGGGGAGTTTTGGGTGCTTAACAGATGTAAAATTTAACTTGTGCATATTCTGAAGTTGCTGGTTCTGGTGTTTACGCACCTGCGGTGAGAAGTCTGTAGGTGCGGCCACGCAGAAGCGAGGAGGAGTTTGTAGATGTACTTTTTGTTAGGAGTGTCAGTGGTCGCAGATGCAACGCGTAAGCCGCACAAGAGGAGCCTCATCTGCGGAAGGGTGATCGCAGAAATGAATTGGGGAGGAAGCCAAGTTTCAACATAAGCGGACGTGTTAGCGCAGGTGCGGATATATGTGCGCAGGTGCAGAGTCTAGGAATTAAATGAAATTCCGCAGGTGCGGAGTTCTAGCTTCAAAAGCAGCACCACAGATGCGTGTAATTAACCGCAGGTGCAGTTTAACTGGCAGAAAAGGGGCTAAATCGAGGGTTTGATTCATTTCTTCATTTTTGGACTTGAGAGCTCGGAAATTGGCAATTTTTCGTGGGATTTTCAGAGAGATCTTTGGGGTAACGATTCCTAAGTCATTTTATGTTGCATTTCATTAATCAATAGTTGCTTCCTCCATTTAATTTTGAATTTGGATTAAAAAGTTGGGAAAATGTGGGAAAAGTTCCTCAACCGGATTTTTCGAGTTTTGATTGGGATTTAGACATAGGATTTGGATTATTTTGGTACGAGTGAACTCGTGAGTGAATGCGTGTTCATATTTTCTAACTTTTACTTGATTCTGAGACGTGGGCCCGGGCAGGCTTCTTGGGGCGAATATTTCTTGCTTTAGCTTTGATTTCAGTAGCTAGATTAGTTCCTTGTAGTTGTATTTATGTTATGTAATTAATTTTGGCTAAATTTGGTCCATTCGGAGTCGGAATTTCGTGGAAAAAGCATTGCTTCGGATTGATTTAAGCTTGGTTCGAGGTAAGTGGCTTGCGTAACCTTGTGTAGGGGAACTCCCCATAAGATTGTACTGATTTGATATTTGAGCACCGTGTATGTGAGGTGACGAGTACGTACACAGGACAATTGTTGTAAAAACCCGATTTCTACTAAGTAATAACTCGTTTTCCTTCTTATTTGAGTCTTTTCAGCATGTGTAGTATCTTGCTAGACTAGAATAGCATGCCTATTTGCCTTAACTATTTATCTGAACTACGTGCAGCATGTTTAGTGAATTTACCTGTTTTTCCTTAACTTGTACTTAGGCTGAATTGTAGAATTTTGTGTTGTAATTATTAAATTCTATTGTTTGGGCTGCATATTTACTTCGGGATTACGGAACGGTATTCCGGGAGATTTCCTTGTTCTGCATATTTACTTTGGGACTACGGAATGGTATTTCGGGAAATCCCCCTGTCTTGGATATTTACTTTGGGACTATGAAACGTATTCCGGGAGATCCCCCCTGCACATTTACGTTTGGGACTACGAGACGGTATCTCGGGAGATCCCCTGTTGTAGTTTTGTGTACTGAGTTGTTGCCTTCTATGATTTCTTTCATGTTAAACTTTAGTCTTTATTTTACTGCGATATTTCATAATGCCTTGCTTTATATTATATATATATACCAGTAGGGCCCTGACCTGACCTCGTCACTACTCAACCGAGGTTAGGCTTGGCACTTACTGGGTACCATTGTGGTGTACTCATGCCCTTTTCTGCACAAGTTTTTCATGTGCAAATCCCGGTTATTCTTACCATCCTCATTCATAGTTGCAGTCCCTTCTGCCGGAGACTTCAAGGTACACCTGCCCATGCCCGCAGATCCTCGGAGTCCCCCTCTATTCCCTTATGTTCATTTTTCCCTCTTTTCTATAAACAGTGATGCATAGAACAGTTAGGACCCATAGAAGTTTGTGACTTACGTTTTTTAGGGTGTTGGGAGTATTTTTGGTACATTTCAGAAGTTGATAATTGAATATGCCGAGCGTCATTCAATTGCTTATTTAGATTAAATTTACTGTAGTTGTTAATGTTCATGCTTTCATTTCATTTTCGCAAAGTGTTAGGCTTACCTAGTCGTAGAGACTAGGTTCCGTCAGGACAATTCAGGGAGGGAGAATTGGGTCGTGAAACATTCATAAATTCTTCCATCCTTCAAGGCTTATACAAACCCAACAACAAATTCAACCTCACTCTCTATAATATTAGGTTTATCCCGTTCCTTTTTAGTTAAAGTCCCATCAAATCTACCAAAGACTTCTTGGGGTTTTGATTCAGATGGAGTTAGGATTTTGAAAGGTGACAAATCAGGGTTCACTTCTAGCATATTTGGAGAGAGGGATACTTTTTTAGACGAGTTTGATTCTGGTTTAGAAGAAAAGAATCAGTTTTGTTTGGTTTTGAGATAAGGAAATGGTTTTTTTTAAGAAACGGGTCAGTTCAAAAAAAGTTTAACATTTTGAACTTCAAAAATTAGGAGAGAAGTGGGATTATTAATGACATGAAACTTTAGTAGTTTAAGCATATAAGTATTGAAGATACTACTAACTTGAATCACATAAATTAGGTTCATTGACGATTTTTGAAAATTTGAGCAAAAACCCTAGAAGTGCAATGTCACTCATACTTGTTTTCTCCTGAAACTAGCATATATGTATACCTGTAACGGTATAAAATTGAGTTAGATGCCGCTAGAAAAGAACTTTTTTGCATTGTACCTTTCCTTCTTTCAATAGTCAATCATCGAAGGACCAGGTCCTTAGTTGAGCTTGATCAACCCTAACTCCAGACGATATCTTTCAAGGTATTCTCTTCTCAGTGCTTTGGTGAATATATTAGCTACCTGATTCTCTGTCTCGCAAAGCTTCATACAAGTAAGCCCTTCTTCAGTGTTGTCCCTCAAAAAGTGATGTCGCACATTAATGTGATTTGTCTTTTTGTGTTGTACCGGGATCTTTTCCATTTTTAGAGCACTTGTGTAATCACAAAACAATGACACATAATATGTAAACACACCCAGATCTTCTAGTTGTTGCTTGATCCATAGCAGTTGAGCTCAACAAGAGACAGCATCCACATATTTAGCTTTAACAGTAGGAAGAGCTACAAAGTTTTGTTTCTTTGTATCCTAGGAGATCAAGCATGACCCTAGAAAATGTGACATTCAAAATGATCTTTTTCTATCCACCAGATATCCAATATGATCAGCATCAGCATATCCAACCAAGTCAAAATTATCTCCTGAAGGATAGAGGGGGACTAGGTCCTGCATTCCCTTAGGATACCTCAAATTATTTTGGCAGCCTTCAAGGATATTATCTTGGCCATGATTGGAACCTAGCACACAACCCATCACTAAAAACAATATCAAGTTTGCTAGAAGTCAAGTGCAGAAGAGATCCAATGATACCCTTATACATAGTTTCATTGACAGGAGAACTAGGTTCGTCCATGCTTGAAACATCATTGGCATCAACACAATTATGACTTCCACTCCTTTTTGCTGCATCAGGAGTACCTGATGCAGCATCAGCAACCCTATGTTCAGCTTCAGTCGAGGTGATAGAGGGACCTGGTTCCTCTGTGCCTTTTGGATATTTTGTTACATCTTCTTCATCCTTTTCTTGACTTGACTCATCAAATCAGTCTTTCCATTTGAAATATACATAGATTTACCAGGAGTATTTGTAAATTCTCCATCTTCATCTTCTTTTTTATGTGACCCTTTGCCATTATTGTTAAGAACAAAACATTTCCATCCAAAGGCTCTCAAGTAAGTCAATATGGGTTTTCTCCCATTGAACAGTTCACAGAGAGTCTTCTCGAGAAGGGACCTGATCATGCACCTATTAATCAAGTAACAGGTAGTGTTGACTGCTTCAGATCACGAACCAGGTCCTCCATGACCAACTTGTTTAGTAAAGAAAGACTTGCATGCCCCAATCATCTATGCCATAACTCAGCATCATCATCAATGATACTTAGGAATGTTAGATCACCACCATATTAGGGCAGTAGATCAACGCGCCAAAAGGTTGTTTTGAGTGCGGGGATCTTAGTCACGTGCGGAGATTTTTCCCCAGGCTTCGGGGCAAGGTAGTGCAGCTGAGCCAGCAGCCCATGATTACAGCATCAGCTGTCCCGCCAGCCATCCAGCCACCCAGAGGCGGATGGCACGTGGGTAGGATCTGTCCGAGAGATGGAGGCTAGACAGGTAGAGGACATCCATGTGGCCCTCCATCCAGGTTCTATGCTTTTTCGGCCAGATCAGATGCAGTGGCCTCAGATGCCGTGATCACGGGTATTATTTCTATCTGCGGTAGATATGCTTCAGTACTATTTGATCCAGGGTCTACCTACTCATATGTATCATCTTTGTTTTCTCATTTCCTGGATGTTCCTCATGAGTCCTTGGATACTCCTGTTTATGTGTCCACTCATGTGGGCGATTATATTGTTGTAAATCGGATATGTCGGTCCTGTGTGGTCATATTCTGTGGATATGAGACTATAGTGGATATTTTGGTGATTGATATGACCGACTTTGAGGTCATCATGGGCATGGACTGGCTATCCTCATATCACGCCATCCTTGATTACCATGCCAAGACTTAGCGATGCCAGAGTTGCCAAGATTGGAGTGGAAGGGTTCGTCTGTCAGTACATCAAGTTAGGTTATTAATTTAAATATGTTTCTTACTAAATCTTTTATATTAAGGAAAGTTATTTACTTGGAAAACTTATTAAAATGGGAAATCACTAGATTGTTCATTGTCGGCTTGTCTAGAAATGGTGTTGGACGCCATCACGGCCTAAAATGGAATTGGGTCATGACATTCAATCTCTGGATCTGGTCCTTGAGTTGTAGCAGCTTTGTTCTTGAAAGAGGTGGTGGATAGCACTTGAGAGAATATGATTTTTAGGTTTTTCAAGTTTTGAGTGAAACCTCTTGCATCATGTTAATAATATATGTGTGATGTCAGGAAATATGATGCACGAGAGTGTCCTTTAGTTTGGCCTTAGCAAGCTACAATTGTGCTTTTGTATTGTTGTTAGACGAGTTACAACTATAGAGTTGGTTGCATGACAACCAGGGTAATCGATCCTTATATGTTCCCTCTGTTGTTCCCTTATCTGATTTCATTGATAATTGAACCAGACATCTTACTAGTTACTCTGAACGCAAGGGAACTAATTGTATAAGGTTGTTTATCTAGCTCTCTCATGAAGTTTGTCAAATCATCAAAAAAAAGAAGCATAACTTATTAAATTCCCTTTTTTTATGACGACAAACTTAGAATTGATATTCCCCCTGAGAACCGGATCCCACATTGTTCCCCTTACGAATCATCCATATTCCCCATGAGAACCTGTTTCTTCCCTTTAAATTTTCAAATAACATATTTGTTGTCAGTCGGTACAGTGCAGCGGCTTTTACAACTGTAGAGTTGACTGTACGACGGCCAAGAAAACTGATCACATCTGATCCCTATCTGGTTCCTCAAGAACGTTTGGCAAATCATAAAAACACGAAATAGCATAACTTATCATCAATTTCCACCTTTTTTTATGATGACAAATCAAAAATAGATATTCCCCTTGTGAACCAGATTTCTCACATGTTCTCCTATAGAGCAAACCTATAATCAACATGTTAACATAAATGTTCCCCTTACAAAGCAGACCGGTCTTTCATGCACAACACATCATATCAATTCAATTTTGTTCCCCCCCCCTGCTGACACCTATGTAACATGTTGACACCTATGTAACTTTCCCTTTTTGGCATCATTGAAAAGGATAAAAGAAGAAGCTCAACCAAAAATAGGTTCAGCAACATTAACTCATGCCACTTGAGCAAAATAGTATAAACAGTAACAAGAACAACAAGTGAATTTCATTACACAAAATAGAGTGATTGCCCATAGTAGTTGATGCGAGGCTAGAATTCATGGTTTAACATGTTATATGCCCTACATTTTATGTGCGTTAATGATAAAAATACACTTTTTATGTGCATAATAGAGTCTATTTCATGTGTACGTGAATTGGAGATGAAAATCGAGCTAAATGGATGCAAATACATCGAAAATACGCTCAAGAGGCGAGGAGAAGTGCACCAGGCTATAGCTGGGCGCCAGAGCCCAAACGCATGGCCATGCCTGGCGTTAGCCAGGTGTTAGAGTCCAAACGCCAGCCCTAGCCTGGTGTTAGCCAGGCGTTGGAGTCCAAATGCCAGCCCTAGCCTGGCGTTATCCAGGCGTTAAGGCCCAAACGACAGGCCCCTGTTTCGGTCAATTCCGAGTTTTGACAAGTTTAAGTGTTTCCCTGTTGGAATAGAAGTATCCTACACGTTTAGGGTTTGTCCTAAACATATAAAGAGACCCCTAAAACACAAATTAAGGAGGATTGGAAGGCAGACGAAGGATTCGAAGAGAAGAAACCATTGAAGTGACAAAACATTGATTTCTACATCTTTTATTCATTACTTTGTAGTTCAATTATGCAATTTATTTTGGGTTTGATTCGTATGAACATGTCTA
>ML345343.1:0-59143 GCA_005239505.1 Nicotiana paniculata
CTATAAGGCTAGATCTGGATGGCCGAGCGGACTACCGCCCGCCTTCTTCTAGATCTTGTAATAATAATAATAATAATAATTATTATTATTATTATTATTATTCGAGCGTGGGACCAGAAAAACAGTGGTCAATGGATTAAAGCAATATGGGTTAAAATCATGACCTCCACAACCACAACATGTGCATCTTTATTATTGTCAATTATTAGTCCTAGAATATCTACATGCCAACAAATTTCGTATGTTTGTTAGATTCCTCTTTGTGTCGCTAAGCACATTGACTAAAATGAATCAATTTCAAGGCACAAACAAAGCTCCCCCAGAAAAGGACTTGGGAAGAGGTAAGAGGAATACGCGCAGACTCGGAATTTAAACTTTATGGGATCGTTTGGTTTGAATAGAGCTTATATTGGGATAAGTTATGTTAGGATTAATTATGCTATGATTAGTTTGTTGGGTTTTAAACTTTAATATAGCTTAAAAGAGGGTGAATGAGAAATAGAGGGAGAATGAAATATTTGAGTTTCACTCATTGACAAAGGGATATTGTCCCATTTTGGAAGAAGAAAAGGTTTTTGATGGATATATATATACAATTGTTCTTCTTCTAGCTCTTAAAGAGTGGAGAAGAAGGCAAGCCTCTCTGGCGACGTCATCGCTCGGCTCGGCTTCGAATTCGGATTTGGATTTGGTCAAATGATTGACTAATTAATTTCTGGGACCAAATTTATTTGTTAATAGCAAACATTAACAGAAATCCAACGAAATATTAAACGTTTTTCCGTTATCCGTTTGCAGTTTTTCGGTTTTGTAACGGAAAATTAACCTCCCTCTTCAATTCCCGGTTTATTGTTGCGTAAATAACCATTTATGTTATGGTCTTTTTACATAAACACCCATTATGAAGAGTTGCACCTCTTCAGTTTTGAGCTTAACCTTGGCTATAAATACAAGTCAACTCTCTCAGATTTTCCATACGAATTTCTGAGTTCTCCCCCTTTCTTCTGCATTGTTTTAACTTCAAAGAAAGCAACAGTAAGTGTGATTTGCTACTGAACTTTGTGTTCACTGAAACACTGGGGGTTTGAAGTACCACTACACCAGTGTGTAATTCGTTTTATCTTGGGAGAAAATAATCCATAACCTTGGGTACTAGGAGGGGATTAAATTCCTTAAGGAAACACTGTGAATTCAGTGGGCTCGGATTAACGTTTGTTTCGTTTATATTTTTGTTTATATGTTATTTAATTTTCTCCAGAATTATTTTACAAATACAGTTTACTAACATAGTTATCTTGGTATTGATTTTTATCCACTGTTTGGTGTGTTGTATTAAAAATGATAATTGCATAATTTTTAAGAAGAATGTATAAGTTATCCTGACACTAATTACCCACCTTCTACAAGGTATAAGTTATCCGGGTACTAATTTTAATCCCGGGATAACTTATACCAGGTTTGCTAACCAAACAAAGTATTAAAGTGGTATTAAATTTTATACCAACACTATACCTTCTTACACCTCATACCAAATGACCCCTGTTTTTAATCGTTAAAATTCTTAATATTGAACCTATTATTTTTTTAAAATTATGAGTTCATATTTACTTTTTGTTGCAATTTTCTTGAAATTCATAAGTTGTTCAAGACTCTCGCCTACAGACTGGCGTAGAGAAAACGTTATAACACCAACACTCTATTTACAAGTTTGGAGAACAATGCTTTTGCACTTGGCCTATGAAATTATTCCCAGAGAAAGAAAAAAACCTTAAATCAATCAGTGTTTTTAGTATATTCCCTAATTAATATTAGTGTTACATTCTTTAAGTAAATGTTAAAAGTTTAGTCCTAGTGACATAGTAAACTGGGTTCACTTTGGAATACAATTCTGTAATACGTGTTTAGCAATAATTGGATGAATATAAGTATTTATGATTAGGAGCAACTGAATTTGAACAATATTTCCTGTTGGTAGAGTATTCACTTAAATGATTTGAAATTTAGGATAAATTGTTTGCAATAATCTTCATCTAAATCTGACTACTTACGGTATTTGTAAAAAGCCCATTTACCAGCCCTACAAGAGAGATTATAAGGCAGAGTCAGAAATAACTAATTATAGAAACAATAATGCAAGAAAACTATAGGCTTGAACAGCTAAAATGCTAAATTATCAAAAATAAGGAGTGCAAAGAAATCCAAGGGGAGAACGGGTACGCATATTGAGGTAAAGTTCATACTTTTAGAACTGCAAAGAACAGCTATCCAAACAGAACTCTCATATTGCTAAAGTGCTTGCCTTAACAGCATCCTTACAGACAAGAATATTTGAATAAGCAACATTCACTAGGGATTAGGAACGTCAACCTATCCAAGGAAATTCATGATCACCAAATGGAGCACTAAATTGCAGAGAACAAAATCTGCATAAGCACGTTCTGGTGGCAAATCCTGCAGTAGTGGCAAATATAAGGAAACAGCACGATGTAATAATTCTCTATTTCTATGAGGAAATGAGCAAATTATTAGAGGATTATGATGAGAGCGCCATGCATTCGTTGTTAATGTAAAACTTTAGTTTCTCCTCACATTTCAGTGGAAGTAAGATGGAACAATGAGCTGGAAACTATGAGAGAGGATCTATCCCAAGAAAAAGCTTACCTTGAATTCCTTGTTTTCTTTGTTTACTTGGATTCGGAGACAAACTGCGACCAAAGATAAAATACAATCAGTTGAACTCTACATCTTCCAATAATGACGTGTATTACATAGACAATTAGCTCACCAGCAAGGACTGCTGTGCCAATACAAGAGAGTACCCCAGAGAGAAAAGAGTTGAATGGGAAGGACCCAACAATAGCCATGTACCCAACCTGATAAAGTGAAAAAAGGATAACGATCCCCATTATGGATAAACCAAGCAAGTTGATATCTCAGTTTCAGATACAAGAATAAATTCTGCCGCTTAGGCCCGAGCAGTAAAATAGTTGAAAGGCTCTCCACACAGGCATGAAGTAGCAGTGAAGCTCTATACACAGGCAAACTATAAATAGATCTTACTTGTGCTTACGAGCTACAGTCAGATCTGGGATAACATTAATTTCTAGCTTTCTTCTTTTTATACAATGTTATGAGCAGCTCTGGTCTCGAGGACTCATTCTGACTGAAATAAGGGGCTTTACTAACTTCCAAAGGAAAACCGGCTAACATTTTGCATAATCACATAGAACTTCAAACATGTCGCATAACCTCAATTAATGTTGTGTAGTAACTAGTAATAAATATCTCTATTCTCCATTCCGAACACCTAAAGCCAGGTATGAAGAGCGTTACTCCTTTCATTGCTGGTTTCACTAATCTATCATTTGCAGGTCAATTTGACTAGTCAAGCGTTCAAAAGATGTTTTGGATAGGTAAAGGAAGAACAACCCACCAAGGACTATGGTAGAGTCCAAGCAAATGCTTCTGTTACACTGTCATTGAGAACCAATTCCATAAGGGCGACCCATAATAGCTTAAAGAGCTAACCTAAGAGCATGAGGTTTTGAGTGACCTGTGGAAGCATGAGATATATGATCTATGGTTAAAGATGTTTTCAAGGAATGAGTGGTGGAGGCGGTGCACATGACCTAACATCCACCTATTTGGTAGTGGTGGAAGTAGAAGAGGAAGAAGAAAAAAAATGAAACAGGATGATATTCACCCTTTCGAGGTTCCCAATAGAAGCTCTCACTTTCTCGCAATGCATTGTGACCATATGCCAAAGGCAAAAGATTCAGATCAGGTGCTTTAGTGAATTTTCTGGCTATCTCAATTGAATCATTCTACCAAAGACATCGCTCCATCCATGATCCATCAGATGTAGCACCCTTGTAATGAGTTAAGGGCTTGTAACGAAAATAAGAATATGGATGAGACCATTAATTAAAAAATAGGTGCCTGCGGTGTAAGGTTGAGAAGATTGTGCAACAGTAGAAGGTGTTGGAGGTTGTTGTGCAGAAGGTATGCCAAATAGACAAAAGATAACATTCCCAACAAAGTCTAAAGCGCCTAACACAATCACCGGAGATGTCATTTTTGTCTACAACAGAAGCAACATCTCAATTCTCAAGTGTAAGCCCATGGGAGAAGATCTCTTTAGCATCACAGTTTCAGCTTGACCAATGCCCAAGTGCTTTTACAGTTCATGTTAATTCTCACAGACAATAGATGACTGCTCATTAAGTCCCAACCAGGAGAAGTTATCAAGTCTGATCAATTTTAAGGCCATAAATTGTGAAGGAATACCAAGGTATCAAAGGCCTTTCATGAGGAGAAACTGTAAATTCACTTTAGCGTAGATTTCTAGGGACATATTAACCTAAAGCAGTGCAATAACCTTGGGCAGTGCTGCTGCCGAGACCCAGTACAGGAATTTCAAGAAATAGGATAAGTGCAAGGAGACTTCTTCTTGTGATGTAAGCACAGAAAAGGAGATGCTTCTGAAGCAACAATAGACCCCAGAGGAGTAAGATGATGATATTCATGGTGGTTCGTAGAGAATCCATTAGGACAACGCAATTTGGTACTGTTTTGGTTTTGAAAAAAAAAAAGGAGTTCCATCATCAAAGAAGTAATAGTGTAGACTCTTACCTTGGTTCGACAACAGCTTTGCTAAGACAATGACATAAGCAAGAATGCTTCTTTCTTCAGTAAAAGATCGATTACTAACTAACAATTTGGCCATTTTATTTATGCAAACTTGTACTTTAAGCAAAAAAATGCTGTTTACAGTTGTAAGAATGCTATAATATTTTGTAGAGAAGTTACAATACAATTTAACCATTAACTCCAGAGTTAGATCAACAACAAGCAATCTTGAACTCCATAATCAGAGGTTCTACCCAACTGTTATGGCTTGTGGGTTCTATTGTACCATCAGTTACCAGCACAATTTGAGGGTATGAGCTCTTATCGGGAATTGAATGTTATATATAACACATCAGCAAACTTTGAGATGACGAAGAGATCAAATGCCGATAAAACCTAAACCTATTTTCCTTTTTTTTCTTTTTTCTGTCTCGGCCCAAGCCTTAGGACAAACCGCAGCCTTCAGAATTCAGGGATAATGAGCCCGTCCCTCTACCATAAACCTAAATCTACTTACGCTCCGTAATCCCGGTAATGAACTCATTAAGCCTCAGCATCGAAATGCAAAACAAATGGTTCAATTAAGAAATGGAGTTTGCTCAAAGCCTCAAACTAAACACATTTTAAAATAAAGAACCAAATAATTTCAACATTAATAACAACAACATATTCAGTTTAATCTCACAAGTGGAGTCTGGAGAAGGTAGTGTGTACGCAGACCTTACCCCTACCTTGTAAAGATAGAGAGGTTGTTTCCAATAGAACATTGGCTCAAAGACAGCATAATCATAGCAGATTCGATATCGTCCAAGTTTACCAATACAAATAACATAGCAACAACATAAACCAATACATAGATCTATACGATAACATCAACAACTGTAACCACAGGTACATATAAGACGAATATATTCGTAACAAAATATGTATATATATTACCTGAATTACAGCGGTGAATATCGCAAACAGTACATATACATCAACGATCTGTTTCAAAACAAAAACAAAAAATCAATTAAGGATTCAGTAGTATAACTATAATAACCTTTGATGTAAAGGATTTACATAGCTGATCCCCACTAATTTGACTAAATTAGTATTGAGCTATATTGATTGATTGATATATAGATCTAAAAAATTGCTCTCATGAATATAAAAATGGTGAGGAGAGAGAGAGAGAGAGGTCACCTTGAGATTAGTAGGAGTTGAAGCGTAAGCAGAACGGAGAGAGTGGAGAAGTGCTTGAGCGTCTTTGGTCGCTGAAGATTTCGGCATTTTTCTCACTCACTTGCGAGTTGCGACCTCTAACTGATGTGAGATATGAAAGTCTTAAACCTAAACTAAGTGGGCGTTTGGACACAATAATTGTAAAATTCCACCAAAAAGTGAAAATGGTATTTGAAAATTAAAGTTGTGCTTCGACATTAATATAATTTTGGATTGCTTTTTAATTTTCGTGAGTGATCTGAGTGAAAATTTGAAAAACAGCTATTTTGAGTTTTTCAAATTTTCGAAAAATTTCAAATTTGTGAAAATTGAAAATTTTATGGCCAAACACTGCTTTCGAAAAAAAGTGAAAAATCTTATGTCCAAACGGGCTCTAAGTATAAAACGTGTTAAAATGAAATATTTAATGCCAACAGAAAAAGAAAAACCAAAAAAAAAAAAAAAAAGTCAAATGGCTTTGAATCGTGAGTGTTATTTGAACATCATGCTTCTTTACAATTTTGATTTTAATAAAATAACTTTTTTAAATTTAATAGGTGTAAAAGGCAAATCTCTTACGTGTAAAAGTAGATCCTTCATGTATAAAAAAAATATAGGATCATAAAACTAAAAACAATTTTATAAACAGCCAAAAAACCAATCTATGTGAAATAAACACGTTCAACGTATCCAAATTTGTAAAATGTCCATATTTACTTATTAATTTGATATTATAATTTAAAATTACTTTCAAGTTGAAATTCCGAGCAATTGTTACATTTGGATCCATATGACTTTGATGTATAGGTTATAGCTTTATTCCTCTTGCTTGTTTAGTATAGTCAAGCTCAACGGAAGGGTTGGTACGCCTTGTTGGGACATAAGTAGCCTTACCACTTTTGGAACTTTGATTGGTAAAAGCAAAAGCATAAATAGAAGGAAAAGCTACAGGGTATAGGTTAAATTTAAAACATCATTTTGTATGTAATTAGCTGGATATGTATTGTTTCTTGGTAATAATAAAAGTCCATAATTACCACAAAAGAAAAGTATCTTGTTCGTTTTTTCTTAATATTCTTTTGGCAGAATTCTTGATTGATTCGGGCTAGAAATATAATTCAAGTTATGCAAACTTTTGATTTGATTAATTATTGTAAAATTAGTGATATCTCAAACGGTAATGTTCATCTTGGTTTGAAAAATCTTTTCTCTTTAAAATATTATTTACATCTACTATTAGTTAATAAATTATTTTACATTTAATAGTGTCAAACTAGTCGTTATCTAGCCGTTAACTAGCTGTTATCTAACCGTTGGAGCAACACTTATATATACATGATCTTTGAAGAGCTTAAGACACACTTTCTAACATAACTTTCTGAATCATTATCTTCCTTCTATATGCTAGGTTTCTTTCTTGAATTTTCTGCTAGTTATGTTCCCGGTGCGATAGGAGTTATGAAGGGTATATTAAAGAGCAAATATCGTTATTCAGTTCAGAATGAGGTAATGGTCCTTGTTAGGAGGAGAGACTCCATGATTTGTTGATTCGACAGGTGGTTATAAGTTTCTACGCATCTCTTCCGTCGTGGCGGTATTGTGAGAGTTGGAACAAGACTTATATGTGTCATGAGATGTGTTGTGGGCATCGGATCGTGGAATTGCAGTTATTGTTGTCAGAGGATGTTATTTTGGTCATGTGAATTATGCGGTGCGTGGTGTGAATTCAACAAAGGTATACAGTCATGTTTTGGTATAGTGTGTAGTGATTGATACAGTGTTCGTACGTTAGAATCGGGTATTGTTGAGAAATTCGGAGGTTGGAATTTTGTTCTAAGTCTTATTGACTAAATAAAAAGGGAGAATCTTTAGTCTGGCTCAAGCTAATATACTCAACTGGGTTGTGGCAGCACACGTAGGTGCATGAGGTGTTAAACAATGATTTTGGACGACTCCGGAGCAATCCTTAGCACGTTCGAGGACGAATGTATGCTTAAGTGAGGGAGAATGTAACGACCCGGCCGGTCATTTTGAGCTCTGATGCGTCGTTCAGCTGTTTGAGGCCTTGAGTAGCTTCACTTCAGGTATTATGACTTGTACGTGGTCGGAATTGAATTTCGGAGTTGTTTTGGAAAGAAAATTTTAATTTCGGAAGCCTTAAGTTGGAAGAATTGACTAAGGTATGACTTTTGAGTAAATGACCTCAGAATCGGGATTTGAAGATTCTAGTAGGTTCGTATGATGATTTCAGACTTGGGCGTATGTTCGGGTCGAGCATCGGATCGCCCGGGAGCATTTCAGCGCTTATTTTAGAAAGTTGGCATTTTGGAAGTTCTAGAATTTCATAAGTTTGGTTTGAAGTGGATTTTTATGCTATCGATCTCGTTTGGAGTTTCGATCCTTATAATAGGTTGATATCATTACTTGTCACTTGTGTGTAAAGTTTGGCGTCCTTCCAGAATGTTTAAGTGTGATTCGGACGCGTTCGGCGAAGTTTGAAGGTTGGAAAGTTGGAAGAAGGTTTTGGTCGTTGATTCATAGTTTTAATATTGTTTGGCGTGGTTTGAGGCTTCAACTAAATCCGTATCGTGTTTTGAGATGTTTTGGTATGTTTGGACGAGGTCTTAGGGGCCTCGAGTGCGAATCAGATTGGAAACGGATCAAGTTTAGGCTTGGGGAAAGGCTGAGGCAACTGGTGTCTGGTGCAACCGCACCTGCGTGAAAATGGCCGCAGGTGCGGCTTTGTGGCCGCAGAAGCGACTGTTAGGCTGAGCTGGGTGGCCACAGATGCGAGGAAATTTCCACATCTGCGAGCCCGCAGATGCGATGGTCGGTCTGCAGAAGCAGAATTGCATGGCTTGAAGGGGACCGCACCTGCGATGGATATTTTTGCAGATGCGACTGGTGTTCCGCAGGTGCGGAAAGTCGGTTGGGCAGGTTGCTTAAAATCAAGGTTTTGCTCATTTCACTCATTTTCGTGGAGGTTTTCATCATCTATGGCAAGGTAAGATATTCCCACCTATTACAAGTTAAATACATGGTTTATATATGGGTTTAAACATGAAAATTAGTAGGAATTTGGTAGAAAACCTAGAAATTGGTATTTTTGGATTTTGACCAAAAAATTAGATATGGAATTGAGAATAAATTATATATTTTAGTTCGTGGTGTTATAGGTAAAGTTTATCTTCAAAAATTTTCGGAATCCAGGCGCGTGAACCCGAGGGTTGACTTTTCGAGTGGGGGTGAAAATTATTATGAATTGATTTATTATGAGTATTAGAGTGTATTTTCATTGGGTGGCACATTGTTTGACTAGTTTTTGAGCGACGGGCATCGGTTCGAGGCGTTGGAGCCGGTTATGGACTCATTTTCTCTCTTGGTTTGGGCGGTTTTTGGGAGCTTTAAGTGGAGGTTTTCATCATCTATGGCAAGGTAAGATTTTCCCACCTATTACAAGTTAAATACGTGGTTTATATATAAGTTTAAACATGAAAATTAGTAGGAATTTGGTAGAAAATCTAGAAATTGGTATTTTTGGATTTTGACCAAAATATTGGATATGGAATTGAGAATAAATTATATATTTGAGTTCGTGGTGTTATGAGTAAAGTTTATCTTCGAAAATTTTCGGAATCCAGGCGCGTAAGCCGAGGGTTGATTTTTCGAGTGGAGGTGAAAATTATTATGAATTGATTTATTATGAGTATTAGAGAGTATTTTCATTGGGTGACACATTGTTTGACTAGTTTTGGAGCAACGGGCATCAGTTCGAGGCGTTGTAGCCGGTTATGGAAACTTCGAAGCGAGGTAAGTCTCGTGTCTAACTCTTTGAGGGGGTAAACTACCCCTAGGTGATGTACTTGTTATGTGCTACTAGTTGTGGGTGCTACGTATGCACGAGGTGACGAGAGTCCGTACGTAGCTAAAGCATGTTATGTCCGGGTAGACTTAGGATTTTATCATGCAATATTTGAATTACTTGAACTTATTATGCTGTCTTAATTGATTGAAATTATAATTGAACTTGAGAAATTACACATATCTTAGGCCAAGCCTTATCACCTTGAGTTATTAGCAAGATTTTTGAGAAACGGTAAAGATTATGTTCACTTTGTGCTCATGTACTTATTGTAAGCACGTGTCTCATGATTCGATAACTTCCTTCCTTTTCTTGAGGAGCGGCCTCGACAGTGTATAGATGCATCTATGGTTTGTGTCGCACGTCCCTCGGCAGTGTACACTTTATTCTGGATCGAACCGAACGACCTCGGCAGAATCACACGTTATCTCTAGTAGTTCGAATATTCACAAGATAAACCTTCCACTAATGCCCAGCGTTTTATGGTATTTCTTATTTATTTGATATTGACACTTGGAATTTTCTAAGGTATTAAGGTAGAATATAAGATCGAGAAATTTATACTTTTAAAGGAATAATTGGAACATTATGATATTACAGATTTACTCCACTATTATTGTGCACTTCATACATGTTATAAATTATCATTTATTTATTTGGACATCTAATAAGTGTCGATGTCGACTCCTCGTTACTTCTTCGGGTTAGGTTAGACACTTACGGGGTACACGTTGATTTACGTACTCATGTTGCATTTCTGCATTAAATGTGCAGGATTTGACAGGTCATTTAGTGATCATCTTGGCGCATAGGCGCATCTGTTGAGGAAACTTTATGTGAGCTGCGATTCATGCTACGCGCTGTAGTCCACCGAGTCCCCATTGTATCATTTATCTTATCCTATATTATTTACATTCTGGACAGATGTTGTATTATTGTTGTACTTCTTAGAAAAATGCTCATGCACTTGCGACACCGAATTTTGGGGGTTCCTGCGGATTGTTCAGTATTGTAGTTGTGAAAATATTACCATCTACTTTGTAATTCTATTTCATACTATTTAATTAATGAAAATTATGATTTTAAAATACTAAAATGAGTAACTAAGTTGATCATTCACCGTTGGCTTGCCTGACGGCAGTGTTAAGCGCCATCACGACCTTTAGTGGATTTTGGATCGTGACATCGTGATGGCATCTACTCCCCAAGATTAGGTAAGCCTAACACATGTAGAAATATTAACAAATTTAAACCATTTAATCATTAAATATGAATCAATAATTGTCATACATAGCTAACAAAGATCAATAGATTTACAATATCTCAAAACCGGTAGTACAAAGTCATAAGCCTTTCTAAGAGTAACTAAGAACATCAAATACATCACTGTTTGAAATAGAAGTAAACAATAACAATATAAAACTCCAGAAGGTGACTCCGAGGCCTTCAAACGTAGTGGCAGGTGTACCTTGAAGTATCCGTAGCAAAAACTACAACGACTAGCTAACGACCGACAAGCTCAGAGATTTCTAGATCTGCACAAAAGATGTGCAAAAGTGTAGCATGAGTACACCACAGCGGTACGCAGTAAGATCAAGACTAACTTCGATGGAGTAGCGATAAGGTACAGTTGAGACACCTACTAGACATATGAACATGTACAAGTATGAATATAAATCCAACAAAAGAACTATATCAGTATAAGACTAAACATGGAAATAATGACAATACAATATTAGCAAATAGAGAGTAAAAGCAACAATTAGCAACAAGGAGTAAACAGGTGATAACGCCGCCAAGAAATCAGAATACAATTAAAGTACCAGTGAAACCAGGTAAGGAAATCAAGTAATAACCAAATAATCAACCGTTCTTACATAAGGTTTACACAAAAATCACCCCGAGGTACCATACCTCATAATCACAATCACGAGTTCCAAATCGCAAATCATAATCACTTGGCATCTCGTGCCCACATTACCAATCACAATCGCACTGACGACTCACATGATGCACAGACAACTCACGTACCAACGCCATTAATATTTCAGATCCGTACGGACGACTCACGTGCCAATAGTAGTAATACCTCATATCCGCACGGATAACTCACGTGATAATAGTAACAATACCTCGTATCCGCACGGATAACTCACGTGCCAACAATCCAATCCATGCACAGAAGGCAAGGTATACAAGAACATATGTACATGATCAATAAACATTAAATTCATACTCCTGGACTGATATATGTGACATGTTACAGTGTATGTTTGTGCAAGTGTACTATCACAGCTCAAGTCAACATGTAAAGTCAGAGACACCGAGTAGCACATTGGAAACACATAACAAAACTTGTAATATGCATGAACACACACAAGATGGTCACACCACCACAAAATTATCATCAATAACATTGGCCTTAGGCCATCATAAATCATCCCCGACTTGTCTCGCCGTGTGCGCAACAATAAAGTAAATGCATGCCTTGTCTCGCCACACACACATAACAATTATTGTACCTTGTCTCGCCAATACGCAAACCCAACACATATTGACCGCCTTGTGACGCCGCATGTGTAAATATCAATAATAATAATAGCACAAACAACTCACGTGCAAATACTCCGACAATCCTCTAATATTCTCTCATGTGCCAAAAACGTAACAACATAGTATAACAACTCGCACCACATGTGCTCATATAGCACAATATTTTCATAGCAACAATTCCAATACCACAATCACACATAGTCCACGGCTCAACAACACAAAGTACAATGAGAACAACAATAACACGAGGGTACGACAAGTAAATCAACACAAAAATTACAACAATACAATGAAACGGAAGGATAAGCTCAACAATGAAAGACATAACAAGTTATAATGACTTCAAGTAAGAGTAGTTCAAAATTAATAGAGATAACATGTAACGTCGACTTCAAATAAGAATAATCAACTATGAAAGTGATAACATGTAACGATGATTTCAAATAAGCATAAATCAACTATGAAAGAGATAATATGTAACAATAATTTTCATTAAGAATAAATTAGTTATGAAAAAAGATAACATGACATTAAAGAGGCAACAACTCCAATTAAATCATGTATGAGTATATTTGGCAACAAGACATGAACCAACAATTTCAAATAAGGCATATAAGAGTGACCTTAATAATGGAAGACATAACATGATGAAGCAACTTCACTTTAGTGTGCATAAGAAACCTAAGTCTAAACCAGTCAAATGTCCATATATAAGGTCGTGTACACACTCGTCACCTCGAGTACACGTCTTTCACGTAGTTCAAATAGTACAAACAAACTAATCCCTAAGGGGTACTTTCCCCCAAATAAAGTTAGGCAAGATACTTACCACAAAAGCCCTCAATCAATACTCAAAAATAGCTTTTTCTTTACAATTCACCTTCGCTCGGCTCAAATCTAACCAAAATTACCTTAATAACATCAAATAATGCAGTAGAAATCAATTCCAATAAATAAAGTTATGATCTTTGGGCAATTCCCCAAAAGTCAATCTCGAGCCCGTCCGGTCAAAATTCAGGTCCAAAAGTAGATTCTGACTACCCATAACCCCATCAGTCCATATATGTATTTTGTTTCAAAATCTGAGTCCAATTTGACGCTCAAATCTCAAAAGTTTATTTTTTAAAATATAGACAAAATTTTCTAAAATTTCACTTTGATTCTCATAAATTTGGTGTAAAATCTCATATATAACCATGTAAAATAGTTGGAAATTGATAAAAAACCACTTACCATTATTGTAGATGAAAATCCTTCCTCAAAATCGCCTCCTATTGAGTCTAGGATTAACATGGAAATGAGACTAAAATCCTGCCCCAAGATTTTATGTATAGTCGCAAATGTCGCAAATGCGAAAAATGACAAAAGTGACATCCATCATAGTCCTGCTGGCGTCGCAAATGCGAACATGGAACATATCGCAAAACCGACCAAGCTCCAGGCCTCATCGCAAATACAAACACGAAGTTCGTAAATGCGAACCTGACAGGCCCCCAGCATACTTCGCAATTGCGGTCACCCACCTTACGAATGCGAGATCGCAAATGCGAACATAGTCTTGCATTTGCGAAACCTGAAATATATGTACAAAAACCAGCAAAGCTAGAACTCTTCCAAACACTCCAAAACGCGTCCGAAACTTACCCGAGACCTCGGGGCTCCACACCAAAATATCAACACAAGTCTAAAAATATAACACGAACTCGCTCGCGCGATCAAACCATAAAAATAACATCCGAAACCATGAATTGGACCTCCAAAACACATGAAATTTACATAAAACTCAAGAACTTCTAAAAACACAAACGCCCGTCTGATTCTTATCAAATCAACTCGGAATGACGTCAAACTTTACAGACAAGTTTCAAATAGAAAAACGGACCTATTCCAAGTGCTGGAACAGATATCCAAATATGATAGCTATGAAGTCAATTTACGGTTAAACTTATCAAAATTCTAAACCTTTAAACTGCCAACTTTCAGCAAAACAAGTCAAATCAATATAGGGACCTCCGAATTCAATTCCGGGTATACACACACGTCCAAAATTATGATTGGAAACTACCGGAGTAGTCAAAGCACCGTTCTGAGGTCGTTTTTACAAAAGTCAAACCTCGGTCAATAATTTCAACTCAAGCTTCTAAAGTGAGAATATCTCATCCAAATACATCCCGAAACATCCGAAAATCAAATGTGACTACGCATGCCAATCATAATACACAATATGAAGTCACTCAAGACCTCGAATCACTGAATGAAATGCTAAATCTCAAAACGATCGATCAAATCGTAATAGCTTTCTTATTAAGATTTAGGTATTTCCATTTCCTAATTACAAACACTTTATGTGCCATTAAATATAGTTGATTTTTATGTTTTTGTGTTGTTTTTGAGTTGCTAATATTGAAATGACATGGGTTATCTATCATTGGACTAATATAATGATGTTTATATTAACTCAACTTGAATTTTAACACGTTGAATTTATACTTGACTTTGTATATGGGAAGATGACGTTTGATAGTTTTGAGATCTCTATAAACTTGAAGGGTACACTTGCAACGTTATTACGAAAAACATAAAATAACATTAAATTATTGAGTTTTTTTGCAACGTTATTATGAAAAAACATAAAACAACACTAATTTATTGAGATTTTATCTTGTCTTTAATTTGCTTTCAGGTCCTTCAGTTAATAGGAGTAAAGAAAAGCATACTCACTACATTCAACCCAAACTATATATATTTACTATAAAATTTTTAAAAGATATACTAAATTTGCACCTATTTTCACAAAAGAATAATAAACACAATTGTACTTTGCACCTACTAACACACAATTATGAATTTAAGAGTAAATACAATGTATCGAAACTTGAATAGGTTTGACTATTCTTTAATGTGAAATTATGTCAATCATTTTTCTCTAAGTAGGAGCAAATCATAGATCATTTAGCTCTAGATAGTTTAATCAGACATATGAATTCATAACAACCAAAATGTTTATGATTCCTAATAGAAAGTTAGCTATTATGGTGTTTAGTTTCTGTTATTCTCCAAAATCGGATGCTTTCGTCTTCCCATTTTGTAGGAGTATAAAAAAGTAACGATAGTTAAGAGAACTAACAACTTATAAATAAAGAGTAATTTTACAAAGTTTAAAGTAAATGAATAGAGAATAAAACGAAATACTTATAGAAAGTAAATAATAATTTTACAAAGTTTAAAAATAAAATACTATGAATCATGTAGATAATATTTATCGGAATAGAGAATAAGTTTAAAATAAAAAATAAGTGTTTACCTTTAAAAATGGATAACAAATGAATTTATACGCGGTTTTAAGAATATGTGGATTAATCCAATATAAGTGATCAATATCGTTAGATAAGCAAATTAAAGATAAAATAAATAGCCAAACCAGTTGTAGTGTTGAGTCCGAGCTCAGTTGTGAGCTTAACAATTAGTCTGCATTTGATTCGGAGCCAAAATATATATATGAAAAGCTATGAACAAGAATAAGAACCTTTAAATAGCTTAGAAACAGAGAAAACATGTCTATATTGCCTTGATATACGTGTTGATGTATCCTTCTTAAACAAAAATAATCTCCTTTATATAATAGGAGAGTTTCATCCATAGTACAATTCTAATGAAGGTAAAATGTTCTTTTTCGTTAATCACCGATCTGCTGTCAATACGGGTCGAGATTCACGCTGTGATATCTGGTCGGGCGCAAATATCACGACCCTTTCCTAGTTGTGTGCAACTGCTTTGTAGTGTTTTCCGAAGTCATGGGGCTTGTACCGTGTTCTAGGGGTGTCTTATCGGACCCAGTGACGAGCACCCCGCTCGGGCCTTAGTATGAGAAGCTCCCAACTTCGATTCTGATTCCATATAGTCATGTCTTTACTTCGTTTGCCTCACCGGAAGGAAATCGGGGTGCCCATTAACCTCAACTTTACCCGTATAAACATAGGAGTCTGATCACGCTCAACTATGTCTTATAAAAAGACTAAACGGGCGTTGCAAATATAATCTGGGGTATAAGCCCAGAGTCGATCCCACAGGGACTTAACGTATCAATCAAGCCGTCAGAATACTAAACTTTCACTTAATCAACTTTCTCAAGAATTATGAATATCACTTGGTAGTGTTTTTACTACTACTACTGAACAAAATTAATAAACTAAAGATTAACTAACAATGAGGTGCAAACAATTGTAATAAAGGTTTAAGGTTATGGTTTCCCTCGTCGGTGAACTTCTTTCTTGGATACTTCCTATAGTTTGATTAGTTGTCTCTATCAATCATGAACACTCTAGTTACTATAAATCTCTCTCAAGTAATTATGATAATTTACTAGACGCACTCTCTCAAGTTACGTTAGCTAGATTGCATTACAACTCACTTTAGATTGCACCCGAGGTATCGTTATTTCTAATCCAACCTCTAAACCCTCGGTTATGACTTTGTCTATACTCCGGGAGTGGTGTTGTTCACACAACTACCTAAATGTGCACTCTCTCTCAAGTAGATACATAATAAATAGGAACAACTAATTGAGGGCCCTTCAATCAACTACAACAAGAACGTAGTTGAACAAATAGAGTTTAATCAACCAATCAAACTATATTAATATCACAATAAGTTCATCCCCAACTCGTTCCACCAAAACCTTAGATTAAATAAATTAGCTACTCATGCTCATAGTAATCAAATCCAAAATAGCTTGCATAATTAAATTACAGAGTAAGGAATAAATGATGTAAAAATCAATATTTTGATCTTTTGAGTAGTGTTCCACGATCTCCTCTTTTCTCCAATGGGAAAAGTCCTTCAAAGTTGTGTGTTTGGGTCTATTTATATGTTTTGGGGACAAACCCTAAACGTGTAGGATACTTATAGTCAAATCGGGAAACACTTAAAGCCTTTAAAATTCGGACTGGGCCGGATCGAGGACTAGGCGTTACAGGCCTAACGCCTACCAAACGCCTGGCCATACAGGTCAAATGCCTGGCTAACGCCTGGTATGACCAGGCTTTACAGTCCTAACGCCTGGATATAGCCAAGTTCACTCCTTTTTTACTCTTGAGCGTATTTTTGACGTTTATGCATCCATTTAGCTCGGCTTCCATCTCCAATTCACCTACACATGAAATAGACTCCATTATGCTCAAACGAGGTGTATTTTTTACCATTAATGCACATAAAATGTAAGGCACGTAATGCGTTAAACCATGAATTTTAGCCACACATCAACACCACACACTTAAATATTTCTCGTCCTCGAGCAATTAAACTACACCCATGAACACAACTTATTTAAGCAAGTCCCTTAACGCGTTATACCAAGAATTTTTAAAATAGTTTAATCACAAAGGTGTGACATCCTCGCCTCAATAATCGACTCACAAATACCATGCTTTATTCACAATTCACTAACTACTCTAATATAAAGGTAAACAACATTACCTTTCCCTCATGAATCATGTGCCCTCACCAAATCAAAGAGCTAGTTCCACATACAATGAAATTTAAGAACACTTAGGAACTCAAGATGGAAAGAACTCACTCTCTGAAATAATATTCATATGCCACAAAAGATGCATCATAGGCTTGCCCGTAGTGTACTACTCTACTAATCGAGCTCATTCAGTCTAGGATCAAGTAGGACTTTATTTGGTTGTAATGTAGGCTGCGGGACGGGTAGGATACATTTAGATATAATAGTGACTACACCTCCCTAAGCACTTTAATACATATACTTTAACATTCAAACCCCCTACTTATGTCAAACCAAACTCCTCCTTCACATCAATATTATTACCCCATACTTCTTTAAGCACAATTACATCAAGAGTCACCACNAGCACTTTAATACATATACTTTAACATTCAAACCCCCTACTTATGTCAAACCAAACTCCTCCTTCACATCAATATTATTACCCCATACTTCTTTAAGCACAATTACATCAGGAGTCACCACTTGTCAAGGAATACATACACACATATATATATATATATATATACACATACACACATATATATATATATATACATATATATATATACACACATATATATATATATACATATATATATATATATATATATATATATATATATTTCACAACAATACAACTATTTTTTCCCTTTTTTTTTCTCAAGTGACTCTTACTTTTTCAAAACAGTGCACCTTTCTCCTTATTTCATTAGTTCCACTCAAAATCCAAACAAACTACCCCACACTTTAACCTTTACACAATTCATAACAATCCAAGTGTTCATGAGAGGTTAAAAAGTTCAAATAGATAGTTAATTCAAACAAATGGGTAAGGCTTGTAATGTGATTGCCAAAGAAACAGGATTACAGGCTCAAAGAGATTAACTACGATACATAACAATTAGGCGGGTAAAATATACATAGCTGGCTCAACAAAGAAACGCCTATATCACTTCCAAAACTGAACAAAACTACTATTTCGCTTTGCAAACACACGGGGCAAGTTCTAGACATCAAATGCAATGCAAGAATAACATACAAACCTCACACACACATGGCACATGGCACATAACTCACTCAGTATTGGATCTATCACGACACTCCAGTCAAAGCAATTAAGAAAATTTAAGAATCCACGATTTAAGGTATTTATCCTAGAGTCAAAAATTGAGCCTAAGCGTCACAACCAGAGTACTGACTATTCTCAAGGCATCACAAAGTTCCGAGATATTGCTGCGATTAATTTCTCAATCATGTGGTTCCTACTCCTAAATATTAAAAAAACTACCTACACCCGGTTCAATTAAAAACCCTTGGAAAAGAACCGCGGTCCAAAGAAAAACCAAGGGGGAATTACTACACTACCTAAAACAAAAATCTTTTTGGTATTTTCTTTAGACTTACTTCCCTTAAGAAAACTGTCTAGGAGATCCATCGCCGGGAAGAGTCCACATATTTCTAATTTTTTTTTTACCTAAAATAAAAAGATTAACAAAAAAAAAAAACTACAAACTTAAAAAAAAGAAAAACTTACTAACATGAAAAGCTAAAACTACTAACAAGAAAGCACACTAAACACAACAAATCACAATAAATATTTACCACACCCCACACTTAAATCATGCAATGTCCTCAGTGCATCACGTATAGACAAAACAAGAAGTAAAAATAAGGTGCAAGAAACTCCCTGATCAAGCAGCGTCTTTATCATCTGACGCTCTCCATTCTTCCTCATGCTCGTCTTCTCCATCATCCTCATCATCTTAACGCATCGGCTCTGCATCAGAGTGTTCAGGTGTGTTGGCATCCTCGTCATCCTGGAGCCTGTATCCCTCACCTGCTCCAATCATCTGCTGAGCGTGAGCATTGAGCGGGTATCGCTGCTCCAACTCATTCCTCTCATCAACCGAAGCTGGGCGACCCCTATACGCAACTGCAAATCCATCATCCCATAAAGATGGGCCATGAAGCTATCATCCCGCGCATTGCGCTCAAAAATGGTCAATGAAGACTCTTCTTTCAGTCATAAGCTTGTGATGTCAGTCTCTCGGGTGAGTTGATCAATGGTATGGTCAGTGTCAGGCTCTACCTCTACATTCTCATTGAGCAGGAACTGATTCAGAAAATTGGGGAATGGTATTCGATCAATTCTTTTGTTAGAACGCACCAACGCCATTTGATAGCGCATTAGATGGCCCACATTCACTCTCTGCCCCGTCATCAACAAATAAAGTACACAAATTCTTTCTCGGCTGATCAAGGTGTCATGGTTACACGGTAGTATCCGTGCATTAATTAATTTAAGCCACACCTGGGTTTCAGCTTTCATCTTCTTTTTGGGGAACCTTTTGTGGAGATTTGTGGCCCTGCCTCGAACCCAAGCAGCCCTAGAATCGACCCCACATAGTGTGCGCCTCACCTCTCTATAGTTAGGCTGGCGGATGAATTGCTTTAAAGACTCCACAGGAACATTCGGGGCACCTAGAAAATCACATATAGCCTTGGCCGAAAATCTACCAGGTGCCCATGGATTGGCACCAATTCCTCTTTGTCTTTAGGGTCAAACCCTGCATAAAACTCCCTGACTAGGTTAAGGTTGATGTTCCCATTGTGCCTGAACACATAGCCTAAACCCAACTCATGAATGCTCCTCCAAATTGATGGGAATTTTGTTCTCACAGTCCCTTCCTGAATGGCTCCCTCAGGGTGGACATGTTTGGGCTTGCAGCGTGTATACCAATTCCTGGAATGTGCGGTTATGCTGTTGATGCCGTATTCCCGTTGGCTATCGGGTTGCTGTCTCATGGCAGCCACAACTGCCACTGCTTCTTCACCTGTCATACTTGAAGTGACATCTCCCCCTTTTTTTTTTCTTCTGAGGTGGTGGGGTTTTTGCTTTGGCTTTAGCTGGGGCCGAGGACGTGGCCTTTCCTTTTCCAGCTGCTTTTCTGGGTAGCATCGTTCTCCCTGCGCAAATGATCAGTTGTTAGGGGGTGTCAAAATATATACTATACACATACGCTTTCCCACTTTGCCAAGTTTACTCAGACTTCACCTCGACGAGTTTATGAACAATTGAAACACAACTGCTACACATTGGCTTCTCGTGAGCCACACTACACTTAAAATTTCATTGAGTGCAAGATTGCATGACACTAGTGGTTTGTTTCCCGGAGACTCGGGCTTCAAACGGGACATGTATTTCCATTGAGGCGTTACATCGAGCACTTGGCTAGCACAATTGCCATGGGTGTTCTTATGGACTTGAGGGACTGCCTCATGTACCCAAATCTGTTTGGGGTTCCATAATACCACCTAGCTTCACAATTTCAGCCCATTCCTAAGGGGTTTCAGGGATTGGGGTTCACAACACAATATTACCATGAAATGCATAAACCCATGAAGAATCACCATGAATGAAGTACACACCTCTCTCATTCGTAACACCCAATTCGAAGTAGCAAAGGATAGAAATAGAATCATACCTCGAAGATTGATGTGTGGTCGTCGGATGAAAGTGCACCACGAACAAAACTAGGTATTTTGATGAGCAATCAATTTTGTGTGCTGTGGGTGTTGTTGTAGTGAAGATCTGTGTGGAAGTTTTGATGTGTGCTTGGGAGTAAAATCTTTGCTTGAAATAGGGTTGGGAGCTTTAAAAATATAAAGAGGACTTACCTGGCGTTTGCTGGGCGTTATAGGTATAAAACTCGGCCAACCTAGCGTTAGCCAGGCATTAGAGGCGAAACGCCTGAACCCCCTGGCATTTGGTGGGCGTTAGAGGCGTAACGCCTGGTACCCCCTGGCGATAGATGGGCGTTAGAGGCGTAACGCCTGGCTGGTCTGACTTTTGCTGGGCGTTACAGGCATAAAGCCTGCTCGACCCGGGCTTTGTCCCCGCTTTCCGTCATGCTAAAACACTGCTCATTTCTCTCGAATGCACTTGCAAGCTTATTAGTACCTACAAATACACGAAATACTTCTGGCCATACTAAGATTTAACTACGAATTGGGTTGCCTCCCAACAAGCGCCTTAGTTAATATCATGGCACAACAATTACAAAAAGTCAATAGGTTTCCTCCTATGAAGCGCCTGATTTAATGTCGCGACACGATGCAGAATGAACGCAATTTAAGGATCATTCAGTCTTTTAGATTAAATCAGGTGCACGACAGCCAGCTCACTGGCTTCATTTATTCCCACATACCTTTTTAATCGTTGTCCATTGACCTTGAAGGCGTTAGACCCATCCTCAACAGTAATTTCCACCGCACCAGAAGGAAATACATTGACCACCTTACCAAACCATTGCGACTTGATCTTAACCGGGAACAGTCTTAATCTTGAATTGTAAAGCAATACCTTGTCCGCTGGTCTGAAATCTCGGTCCACAATGTTTTTATCATGTAATCTTATTCTTTCCTTATATAACCTGGTGCTTTCAAATGCTTGTCCTCTGAACTCTTCCAACTCGTGTAACTTTGTGACTCGATTTTCTCTAGCAGTATCGAGATCCAGGTTCAACTGCTTCAATGCCCACCACGCTCGATGTTATAATTCCACGGGCAGGTGACAGGCCTTAGCAAATACCAACTTGTATAGAGACATACCGATTGGTGTTTTGAATGCAGTTCTATAGGCCCAGAATGCGTCATCAAGTTTCTTTGCCCAATCAGTTCTTGTGGCGTTAACTTTAGGTCAGCACACTCTTTATTTCACGGTTGGAGACCTCAACCTGCCCGCTAGTTTGGAGGTGATACGGGGTTGCCACCTTGTGATGCACATCATATTTAGGAAGAAACTTTTCGAAGACACGATTGCAGAAATGAGTGCCTCTATCACTAATAATGGCCCTTGGGGTCCCAAAAAGAGTGAATATATTTTTCTTTAAGAATCCCACCACCACTCGTGCATCATTGGTGGGTAACGCTGCAACTTCTACCCATTTGGACATGTAATCTATAGCAACAAGTATGTACTTATTGTCGTAGGATCTGACAAAGGGGCCCATGAAATCTATCCCCCAAACATCGAACACTTCTACCTCTTGTATTGAATTCATGGGAATCTCATGACGACGAAATATGTTCCCCGTACTTTGGCATTCATTACAGCCCTTCACCCATTGATGAGTATCTCTAAACACATTGGGGCAGTAAAACCCGTCTTCCAACACTTTAGCTGCTGTTCGGACTCCTCCGAAATGTCCTCCATAGGGAGCTGCGTGACAAGCCTACAAAATAGCAAATTGTTCTATCTCGGGGACGCACTTCCGTATCATGTTATCAATGCAAATTTAAACAAATGAGGTTCATCCCAATAGTAATTTCGTCTATCACGATAAAATCTTTTCTTTTGCACAGAGGAGAGCTCATAAGGGTCGATGCCGCATGCCAGGTAATTAGCAATATCTGCGTACCATGGCACCTCTCCCACACTTGTGACCAGCAGCTGCTCATCTAGAAAGGTTTCCAGAATATCCTCAGACTCAGGTGCCTTTTCAGCACCTTCAAGGCATGAGAAATGATCAGCGACTTGGTTCTCTGTTCCCTTACAGTCAGGACCAAGTCAAACTCTTGCAAAAGCAGCACCCAACGAATTAGGCGCGGCTTAGACTCTCTTTTCTCGACCAAGTACCGAATGGCTGCGTGATCAGTGTACACGATCGCTTTCGACCCGATCAGGTAAGACCTGAACTTGTCAAAGACAAACACTACAACCAACATCTCTTTTTATGTTACCGTGTAATTCAGCTGAGCTCCACTCAACGTCCTACTCGCGTAGTAAATTGGGTGCATTACCTTATCTCTTCGCTATCCCAACACGGCTCCCACAGCATAGTCACTAGCGTCACACATGAGTTCGAACGGTTGCTCCCAGTCGGGGGCAACTATAATCGGTGCTGTGACTAACCGCTTCTTTAGCTCCTCAAAATCTACCCTGCAATCATCAGAAAACACAAATGGGTTATCTTTTTCTAGTAACTTACAAAGAGGGTTGGCAATTTTGGAGAAATCCTTGATGAATCGCCGGTAGAATCCGGCGTGTCCCAGGAAGCTACGAATAGCTTTGACTGACATGGGCGGAGGGAGTTTTTCAATCACGTCTACCTTGTCTCTGTCCACCTGAATACCTTTACTCGAAACCAAGTGTCCCAAGACGATTCCTTCTTGTACCATGAAGTGACACTTCTCCCAATTCAGCACTAGGTTCGTCTCGATGCACCACTTCAGTACACGGTTTAAATTTGCTAGCCATTCATCAAACGAATTTCCCACCACTGAGAAATCGTCCATGAAGACCTCCATAATATCTTCCACCATGTCTGTGAAAATGACCATCATGCACCGTTGGAATGTTGCAGTGCATTACAGAGGCCAAATGGCATCCTCCGGAAGGCAAATACCCCATAAGGGCATGTGAAAGAGGTCTTTTCCCTATCCTCCGAGGCAATAGAAATCTGGTTGTACCCCGAATACCCGTCAAGGAAAAAAAATGAGACCTCCCTACTAGCCGATCGAGCATCTGATCAATGAAGGGAAGTGGGAAGTGGTCTTTGCGGGTGGCAAGGTTCAACTTTCTGTAGTCCATGCATATTTTACAACCTGTGACGGTTCTAGTGGATATAAGCTCATTTTTATCATTCCTTAACACCGTCATACCACCCTTCTTTGGTACACACTGTACTGGGCTAACCCAGCTGCTGTCAGAGATGGGGAAAATGATTCCCGCATCTAACCACTTTATAATTTCTTTCTTCAACACTTCCTTCATATTTGGGTTCAACCACCTTTGATGTTCCCTAGAAGGTCTGTGTCCCTCTTCTAGGAGAATCTTGTGCATGCAATAGGCTGGGGTGATCCCTTTGACCATCGTCCAACCAATGGTAGTCTTGCATTCTAAAAGTACCTGTAACAATTGTTGTTCCTGCACATCTAACAACCCAGATGAAATAACAACATGTAATGTAGAGTTAGGTCCAAGAAATGCATACCTGAGGTGCACTTGTAAAGGCTTCAGCTATAACTTGGATGGTACTTCAACTGAGGGCTTGGCTGGCAGACTCTCTCTCTTTTCCACGTGTAATGGTTCAATTTTGAGAGCCCTCGACTATGTACCTTTTCCTTCCAATTCTAATACCCATTCTGCTAGTTCCTCACTGTTCCTATCATCTAAGTTCATCAAACATGCAGTCAAAGGGTCCCCAATAGTCAGGGACGTATCATCTTCTTCCAGGATCACGTTCACGGCATCAATAAGAGAGCAGTTGGCGAACTCACTTGGTCGCCTCATAGACTTCTGCACGTTGAACGTGATTTCTTCATCATTGAGCCTCATCTTAAGCTCATCAGTCTCACAATCGATGAGGGCTCTGCCTGTGGCCAAAAATGGCCTTCCCAAGATTATGGGAATTTCCTCATCTACCCGGCAGTCTAGGATCACAAAGTCAGCAGGGAACACAAATTTCCCCACTTTCACTAACACATCATCCAGAATACCCGACGGTCTCTTCACCGTCATATCAACAAGTTGCAGCAGTATGGAGGTAGGCCTGGCTCTACCAATCCCCAGTCTTTTATATATGGCCCGCGGCATCAGATTAATGATGGCCCCCAAGTCACATAGAGCTTTGGCGAAAGCTAAGTTGCCAATGGTACAAGGAATTGTAAAACTCCCTGGGTCAGACAACTTTTCAGCACTAGGACGCGTCACCACCGCACTACAAGTCTGAGTAAGGGTGACAGTAGCCAGATCTTGGAAGTCAAATTTTCTGGACATCAAGTCCTTCATCATTTTAGCGTAACCAGGCATTTCCTTCAACGCATCAATCAATGGGATATTTACCTGTATTTGCTTTAGCATGTCCAAGAATTTCTTATACTGCTCATCCTTCTGATATTTCGCCAGCCTTTGAGGGAATGGAGCTGGTGATCTCTTCTCTGTTCTTTTTCCTTTTCCACCACCACCTCAACTGCTGGCTATGTAATTTTCTCTAGTTCTTTCTCAGCTTCACCTTGCTTACTGGATTCTCCTTCAGTTGGCTGCACTGTGACCTTGGTCAAAGGAGTCGAGTCATCAATTTCAATAGGCACCTGCACCAATGTATTTGTCTGTCTACTTTCATGCACCATCTCCTGTTCCAGGTCCAGGTCTCTGCCATTGCGGAGACTCACTGCCATTAGCTGCTTTGGACCCTGGTCCCTTGGATTCACCTCAGTATCAGCAGGTAAAGTTCCGTGAGGATGATTGTTAACTGCATTTGAAATCTGCCCCAGCTGCACCTCGATATTTTTAATGGCTGAGTCACGGGCATCTACTCTTTCACTGATCTTGGCAGTTGACCCAATAACCTGCTGCATCATAGCTTCTAACCTGGAGAACCCATCTTCTTGCCTTCCCCCCTGTTGATGTTGAGGAGGGTGGTATGCTTGTTGTTGATTCTGATGGTTATAACCTTGTGGCCTCTTATATGGTGCTGCATTACCTTGTGGTCTCATGACACCCATGTTTTCACTGTTCTGCTGTTAGTGAGGTGGTCTATACGGTTGAACTTGCTGACCCCAGTTCTGCCCCCTTTGTCTCTGGCTTCCATAATTTGACACATAATTCATGTTTTCTGGATAAGGATGGTGATCACATTCTGCACTCCACTGATTACCAAATGGTTGACTAATGCAAGATATGAATAAGCCCCCATTGGTTGTATCCACAATGTGTACATGCTGCTTTTGCCATGATTCCTCCACCTTCTTAGTTAGTATGCTCATCTGTGTTATCAAGGTGGCCACGTTCTCTACAATAGTATTGGATGGATCGAAGGGCACTGAGTGAACGTCATGAGTAATGGGTGCATTCCTGGTTGTCCACCCTGAATTCTGCGCCATTTCATCAAGCAGGATCTAACATTCTCTCCATGTTTTGCTCAAGAATGCTCCACCAGTTGAGGCATCAACATTTGCCTTTACAGTATCAGCCAGACTCATATAAAAATGCTGCCCCAACATCTGCTCCGGAATACCATGGTGTGGACAGATAACCAACATTCCCTTAAATTGTTCCCATGTCTCCTGCAATGTTTCAACTGGTTTCTGTCTGAAGCTCAAGATTTCATCAATTTGTTGAGCTGTCTTGTTGGGTGGATGAAATTTGTTCACGAACTGCTTAACTAACTCCTCCCATGTGGTAATGGAATTTATGGGGAGTGAGTTTAGCCAAGTCTGGGCTGCTCCAGTCACTGAGAATGAAAACAACAACAGTTTTATTGCCTCCTGAGTTACGTTTGGATGCCTCTGTGTTTTGCAAATCGACAGGAAATTCTTCAAATGTTGTTGGGGGTCTTCGATGTATGACCCTGAGAATAGTCCCTTGTTCTGCAACAAGTGCAGCATATTATTTGTAATCTGGAAAGATTCAGCCTGTATTTAAGGGACTAGTATTGCAGTGGCCAAATTCTCTGCTGTGGGTTGTGCCCAGTCATATAAAGGAATCTCTGCCCCTATCTGCGCAACTGGATCTACCACATCATCCCCATTGTTGTTCCTGTTGTTTGGATCTTCCATGTTGGGTTCAAGTTGTTCAATTTATGTTTGTTCTTTGCTTTTCCGGTTGGACCAGTTTAGGGCCTTGAAAACTTTCTCGGGGTCTGATAAGGCTTCAAATACTTCACCAGCTCTCGATAAGTTTCTAGACATGCACCTGTACAACTAAGTTAGAAAACGTTAAACTTTCAATCTATAAATGAAAATTGAAAAAAATTGACTATATTTCAGAATTTTGTATTTCTTCCAACTCCAATTGATAACACCGTTAATTCCCCGGCAATGGCGCCAAAATTTGATCACGCTCAACTATGTCTTATAAAAAGACTAAACGGGCATTGCAAATATAATTTGGGGTATTAAGCCCAAAGTTGATCCCACAGGGAGTTAACGTATCAATCAAGCCGTTAGAATACTAAAATTTCACTTAATCAACTTTCTCAAGAATTATGAATATCACTTGGTAGTGTTTTTACTACTACTACTGAACAAAATTAATAAACTAAAGATTAACTAACAATGAGGTGTAAACAATTACAATAAAGGTCTAAGGTTATGGTTTCCTCCGTCGGTGAACTTCTTTCTTGGATACTTCCTATAGTTTGATTAGTTGTCTCTATCAATCATGAACACTCTAGCTACCATAAATCTCTCTCAAGTAATTATGATAATTTACTAGACACACTCTCTCAAGTTACGCTGGCTAGATTGCATTACTGATCACTTTAGATTGCACCCGAGGTATCGTTATTTATAATCCAACCTCTAAACCCTCGGTTATGANAAACTATATTAATATCACAATAAGTTCATCCCCAACGGGTTCCACCAAAACCTTATATTAAATAAATTAGCTACTCATGCTCATAGTAGTCAAATCCAAAATAACTTGCACAATTAAATTACAGAGTAAGGAATAAAGGATGTAAAAATCAATGTTTTGATCTTCTGATTAGTGTTCCACGATCTTCTCTTGTCTCCAATGGAAAAAGTCCTTCAAAGTTGTGTGTTTGGGTCTATTTATATGTTTTGGGACAAACCCTAAACGTGTAGGATACTTCTAGTTAAACTGGGAAACACTTAAAGCCTTTAAAACTCGGACTGGGCCGGATCGAGGACCAGGCGTCAAACGCCTGGCTAACGCCTGGCATGACCAGGCTTTACAGCCCTAACGCCTGGCTATAGCCAGGTTCACTCCTTTTTGACTCTTGAGTGTATTTTTGACGTTTATGCTTCCATTTAGCTCGGTTTCCATATCCAGTTGACCTACACATGAAATAGACTCCATTATGCTCAAACGAGGTGTATTTTTTACCATTAACGCACATAAAATGTAAGGCACATAATGCGTTAAACCATGAATTTTAGCCACACATCAGAGTCTAAAACCTAAATGTGGTCTTTTTGGACTCAAATGACCGAAATAAGTATATAAAAAAACATCGTGACCAAACTATATATAGCGCCCTTTTAAAGGGCGCTATATGTATAATTCATTTTATAAAGGCGCTATGACTGACTTTGACAAGACTGCCAGGTATAGCACCTTTAGAAACGACGATATACATATTTTATGGGCCCAAAAATAACTCTTCTGCGCTTAACTGACATAACAATAATTCAAATGGGTATAGCGTCCTCTTAAAGGGCACTATACCTCAAAAATTTCGACCCCACGAATTGGACATTGCCTTATTTAAAGGCGTTAAGGATTTTGCAAAAAGTCATTCAGAAATATTCTCAACTCCTGTTAAATTTTTCTTCTTATTAAATTCTCAAGCATTTTGTCATAATGTCTGAAGAGCGAAAAATAAGGGTTTCATTATATTGGGGGGTGAAGTTGTGGTGGTGAATAACTCAGTTTGCTATAGTTTATCTCCACAATGTCATGTTAAGTTTTCACTTACAGTGTAGTACTATAAACTGGTATCGTTGTTGTGTAAAAAAATGAGTGTGAGCAAACGTTTGGTGAACCTTAAGGTAACCGAAAGATATCCGTATTCTGTCACTCCGCAAGGGGTTTCTTGTTACGCTGAGTTTAACATCGAGGATGATGAAACTTTGAGTGATTTTTTGAGGACTCCGGATGAATACCGGGAATTTCTTTTGATAAAAAATTTGGAAATGTATGTGAAGGTTGAAGACGTTCGCAATAATGAAGTTGCGCCAAAGCAGGGATAACCCTCAGTCATCGGGTGGTTATTCTGGAGCAGTTTTTGCAGAACATGTTCCGGCTGAAAGAGTTTGGCCTGATTTAAACTTATCTCCACGGGCGAATGAAGAGCGAGGAAATAATTTCTCTCTTACTTTACATAATCCTCAAGACGAGTGGTAAACTTCAATTTTCCTTTGTGTTACGATGTTTATTTTTGTTGTATTGAATTTGTATTAACACTCATATATTCCACAGGGGGTACCGGCCATATATGAATTTTATAAGTTATGAACCCACATCCAGTTGGAATATGCGTAGTTCTGGTGTTGGATCATGGTGGTATATCCGGGAGTCATCACCAACAAGATAATGTTCATCATTGGATGTCAACACATTACGACTTGCAAGTGAAGTGATATAGCTATATGTAAAGTATTTATCAATTTGAGTAGCTCATTATTTTGTTGTTTGTGTAGTGAAAACGAGCAAGTTGGACCTCCTGTCCTGACTCAATTGCCCAAAGACGACATATTTAATCGGGATCTGGCAGATGCATAGAGTCAGGAAGAGAATAATGATTATGACAACAATGCCGATGAGTTCGGAGATGACACACCATTCCCTGATGAGGGTGGTGATGAGGAGGAAGAGAATGTTGGACCTGATTTGACGAGGGAGCATGCTCCACCCCCATTAGACCAAGAGTGTACGAGTCCCAAGTGCCATTTAATTCAAGGGAGATTCCCTACCTTGATCATTTGCCAAGTATGCCGGATGTGGATGCCCTCACAAGGGATATTGACGAAATTCGGACAGTAATGTGGGATGAGTCTGGACCAACGGTGCTGGCAAAGGACATGCTTTTTCCTGATAAAACGCGTCTAAGCAGGGGGCGAAAATGTACAACGTAAAAGAGTGTCGTGAAATGATGGTATGGGAGTTAACTCCGGATGTATACAAGGTTGTTTGTCGCAGATGGTTTATGGGTTGTCATTGGATGCTTCATGCGAGAAAGAAGAAAACAGGTATGTGGAAAGTGGGTAAAACATTGGCACCCACACTTGTGAAATGGACACATTCAGTGGGAATCACTTCAACTTGGATGTTGACTTGATTTCTCTTGTCCTGATTCCACACATTGGAGCGTCCATAAGGTACAAGATCAAAGAGTGCATTACATCTGTCCACTAGGAATATGGTTGTACCATTACCAAAAGAAAGGTATTTATCGGGCGCAAACGTTTTTAATTGTTTATGGTAACTGGGATAAGTCATTTACAGCTCTACCTAGGTACATGGACGCATTGCAACACTTTAACCCCGGGACCGTTGTTGAATGGAAACTTGAGCGGGGTCCGGGAATACCAGAATATATATTCAAATACGTGTTCTGGGCATTTAAACTAGCAATTGATGGTTTTCTGCATTGCTTGTCGGTAATATCCATAGACGGCACTCATGTCTATGGGAAGTATGATATTAAGTTGTTGATCGCAGTTGCAGTAGATGCTAATGGAAGTATATTTCCTTTAGATTTTTCTATTTGTGCCAATGAAGTCCAAGAGACGTGGGTACTGTTTTTGAACCACTTGAAAGAGCACATTGTCAAACAACGTTCATGTATTTGTCTAATATCTGATCGACATGGTGATATTATAAGTTCTGTAGAGAATTTTCCTGCATGGCAAGAACTGTATGCCTACCACTATTACTGTGTGAGGCACCTGAAGGCCAATTTCTAGAAGGCACATCCCAACAAGGATTTGCATGATTTAATGCGGATGGCTGCAACAGATCACCAAGAGCATAAATTCCGGAGGCACATGGAATCTATCAGGTAGGAAGACAAGGCAGCTTATCATTGGTTGATGCGACATAAGCTTGAAAAGTAGAATTTTCATGCGGATGGTGGCAAAAGATGGGGAATTCTGACTACAAATGTGTCAGAGTCTTTCAACGGGTTATTGAAGTCTGTACGAGGATTGCCTGTCACTGCCATGGTGCATATGTCATTCAAGCAGATGGCGAAGAGGTTTGTTGAAATGGCTGCAGCTACAACGTCATTGATGGAAAGGGGTGTTGAATTTATGCCAATGAAAAGATTTGAGAAATACAGGCGACGAGCACATTGGCATTCATTTTTACAGTATGATCATGACCGTAATGTTTTTGAAGTTTGCACCGTTATCCATCAAAACCGGGAGAATAATGTACACACCATAAATGAATCTAGAAGGTTATGATCTTGTAGGAAATGGTCCATCTACCACATGCCGTGCTCACATGCCATCAAGTGCTTTCAACATACAGGTTTAGGGCTAACCAACTACGTTGATAAACAGAATAGTGTTACTGCATACTTAAATACCTAAAGTGAGCAGTTGCAGCCAGTGGGTGCTGATTATTATCGGCCGCCGGAACCATTTAAAATGGTATGTAACAAGGAGTTTTTGCATCAGCAGCATGTGCAAAAAATAATGCGTATATGGAACCAAATGGATGTTGGTGATACCGTTTATGCACGCAAATGTGGTATATGCTCGCAAATAGGACACGACCGTCGAAAATGTCCTTCAGCTGGTTTGCGTGGCAGTGGTAGTCCAGCTCCTGGTGGAAGTTCCTCTAATGTGCCCAACTATCAAGGATACACATAGTGTTTTGTTTTAGTAATGTGGTTGTAATACGTGTAAGTACTTGTTTATGTTGAAAAATGTATCAAATAAAATTATGTTTCCATTGCTGTTAAATCTTATTGATATTTAACATTATCGACCTGAAAAGTTGTCCGCCTGCAAAAGCTGTATAGTACCCGAAAGAAACTTTAACACGCAAAGCATAACGCGGTTAAATACTACGTTATGTGTTGCCTTACCTATAAATAACTAGCGCATTTTAGTTATTATCTGTGCTTAACCAAAACAATTAGCAAAACTTACCATAAAAGCAGGGTTTTTTTGCATTAACAAATATCTGGACACAATTATGTACCAATTTGCTATTGTGGCAAACGTTGTATGGTGAAGGAATGTTGGTCCGATGGTCATGTTGGGCGCAGATACGGATGTGTGTAAACAGGTTTGGAGGGACGGAAATTATTGCAATTTTGAGGTATGACTTGATGAACCCACTAAGCAGGAATGCTACAAATGATCTTTGCAGTATATTTTGGATATGAATTGTGAATACCAACGCCGTGAGTCTGAAATGAAACGAGAAATTGTGGCATTGCAGGAGAAACTAAAAGAGGTGGAAGAATAAAAAAAATAGGTTGTTGGAGCAATTTAAGTGGTTGGAGCATAGAATACTAGGCGGTAGTGACTAAATAATGACATGTATGTGTTGAGTGTAGTATTTTATCTTTATGCTTTTCGTGTCATGTATTTTCATTAGTTGTACTGAATTTAAATTATGTTAAGTTTGTCACGACCCAAAATCCACCAGTGGTGATGGCACCTAACCCAACCCGCTAGGTAAGACAATTAACAATTATCCAGTTTCATTTAAATTAATAAAACAATTAAACAACAAAATTATCTAATCTTATACATTCCCCAAGGACTGGTAGTACAAATTATGAGCTTCTACGAATGGAGTTTATAAAGCAACAATGGAACAAACACATAGTCTGTTTAAAAAATACATAAACAGAGTTTTATAAGCTAAAGCTACCCCGAACAAAGGAGGTAGATACAACAGGGACGCCGGTACATCTTCGAGTCCCGCAACCATCAAGCACAACAACAACAACAACCGACATTTGCGCGCAATGTGCAGAAGTGTAGTATCAGTACAACCGACTCCATGTACTGAGTAAGTAACCGACCTAACCTTAGGTTGAAAGCAGTGACGAGCTAACACAGGATCGAGTCCAATGCCAATATTTCCACAATAGTTCATAACAACATAATACAAGTAATAATATAGGTATCTCAAAAGTAAAATACTCAGCTCGTTCACAGTTCCAGAAAATGGTCATGCTTTTCAAATATCTCAGTGAAAGAAAATCCCAGATCTCTTATCGAAAATGCCAAAAATACGAGTAAGTTTGAAAACTGTAATTTTCCAAATATCATTTCCACAATAAATAAAATGTGTCATTTTTTTTCCAAATAACAAGTATAAAGTGCCTCTCCATACCCACATATCAATGTGTATAATAAGTCATGAATAACGGGATACTATATAGCATGAGGAAAAATGCATCTCTATTCCTGTATGTCATGTATGCATGTAAATGCCATGTATTTCAGAGGTGAAACATGTACGCACACTCTCAGAGTACTCAATCCCATTGCCTCGCATCCTCTCTCACTAGCTCAATACTCAGCACATTAAATCACTCAGCGCTGTATAATAACTGTTGCGGCGTGCAACCCGATCCATATATATATATATATATAGTCGAATGTGCTCACTGGGGGTGTACAGACTCCGGAGGGGCTCCTACATCCCAAACGTTATATCGTTGCGGCGTACAGCCCGACCCAATATCGCTGCGACGTGCAGCCTGATCCATATATTGTTGCGACGTGTAGCCCGATCCATATATCGCTGCGGCGTGTAGCCCGATCCATATATCACTGCGGTGTGCAACCCGATCCATATATCGCTGCGGCGTGCAGCCCGATCCATATATCGATGCGGCGTACAACCAGATCCATATACATAAATATAATCAAAATATATCGATGCGGCGTGCAGCCCGATCCATATACATAAATATAATCAATATATCGTTGCGGCGTGCAGCCCGATCCCATAAAGTATAATAGATATAATATGTTGCGGCGTGCAGCCCGACCCAAAAATGTCACTCTCACTCAGGCCCTCGGCCGCACTCAGTCATCAATCTCTCCAGTCTCACTCACGGGCACACAATGTCATGAATCTAGCCCGACAACAATGATATGATGTATCAATAACAACAATTGAGACTGAGATATGATATGAATGCATGAATATGAATGAGTACAAAAATATCAATGGAAATCAGTGAGATGATAGCCAGAAATAACCACTATGAGTACAAACAATATCAGCATGAAGCCTAAACATGATATTTAGCATGATTAACAGGTCAATTACGTTATCACATGGTGAAAACACAAAAATATCAACAAAATAAGGCCACTATACAGGGCCATGGGAACAATAGAGTCCCAATTCACAGGGTGCACACCCACACGCCCGTCACATAGGATGTGCGTCACCTCAATAAAAATCACATAACACGTAATGCGGTTTTTTATATCATCAGCACTACGTTCAGAAGAGTTACTTACCTCGAACGTGCCAATACCAATGCCGAGCAGGCCAAACGATGCTCCCACTATGCCATCTCGCGCGTTCCGACCTCTGAACGGCTCGAAACTGACCAACAACAATTCAAATACATCAAACTATGCTAAAGGAACCAATCCTGATCATAAAAGATCGAATCTTGAATCAAAACCCGAAATCGACCCAAAAGCCCAACCCGAGCCCGCACCACGGAACCCGACGTAACTCACAAAATCCGACAACTAATTCAATTACGAGTCCAACCATACTAGTTTCACTCAAATCCAACTCCAATTCGATGTTCAAAACTCAAAGATTCATGCTATGAAACTTTAGACCAAAACCCCCAATTTCCTCATTAAAATTCATCACCCAATTTCCAAAAATGAAGATAGATTCATGAAATATGATCAAAACCGAGTATAGAACACTTACCCCAATCCTTGTGAGGAAAATTGCTCCAAAAATTGACTCAATCCGAGTCCAAAATGTTGAAACATGAAGAAAGAACCAAAACCTCGATTTTTATAGCTTCTACCCAGAAATTCCGCATTTTCGGACAACTCGTCGCACCTGCGACCACCTCACTTGCGTAGTAGACCTCGCATATGCGAAAATGGTCTGGCCCGGCAACACCCGCAAAAAAATTTTCCGCTCCTGCGCACCCGCAGGTGCGGTACTTCCTCCGCATCTGCGTTGAGCTTCAGCCCTGACAAATTGCGCACCTGCGACACATGGCTCGCACCTGCGCGATACCACTCGCAGGTGCGGGACACCAGAACCAGCAGCTGAAATACTAAGGAAAATGATCTGAAATCAATCCGAAACACGCCTGAGCCCCTCGGGACCCCGTCTAATCATACCCACAAGTCACATAACATAGAACGGACCTAATCGAGGCCTCAAAACACATATAACAACATCGAGGCGACGAATTACACCTCAATTCGATCCGAATGAACTTTGAACTTTCAAATTTCCGAAACACGGGGCGAAACATATAGAATCATCCCGGAATGAACTCAAAATTTTCACATGTCACAAGTGACACCACGAACCTACTCCAACTTCCGGAATTCCATTCCGACCCTGATATCACAATTTCCACTTCTGGCCAAAATTGCCAAAATTCCAACCTTCGCCAATTCATGCCTAATTCCACTACGGACCTCCAAGTCACGATCTGGACGCGCTCCTAAGTCCACAATCACCCAGCGGAGCTAATGGAACCATCAGAAATCCAATCTGTGGTCAAATACTAAGAAGTCAAAACTTGGTCAAACCTTTCCAATTTGAAACTTCTAGCTGAGAATCATTCTTCTAAATCAATCCAGAATAACCTGAAACCAAAACCGACTATTCACATAAGCCATGATACATCACGAAGCTACTCATGCCCGAAAACTACAGAGTGAGGTGGAATTTCTCAAAATGACTAGTCGGGTCGTTACATCCTCCCCCACTTAAACATACGTTCGTCCTCGAACGTGCCCAGAGTTGTTCCAAAAGCCATCAAATTGCCGTGTAAACTTTCTATGCACATACCCGGGGGTGATCCCATGTCACCATATTCCATATAGGTCCGATAACACAATGTAACTGAAATTTCTTCATCCAACCTAGCCCATAAGCCTTAGAATCCAGTTTCTGCATATGATACTTCTATAACATCATAATCTCGCATCAACACACTGTGGAAGTCTGAACAAGCTGTATCAAGCCATATCCGAAACTCAAGATGTAATCACATGATATACCTCAAAATGTAAATACTCATAGCGAGTAATAAACCAGTGCCGGTAATAAAGCTTTTATCAACAAAGCCTCGTTCTAACACCTTCACATACTGCCAATGATGAAAGAAACACGTAGAAACTCATAACCATGCGTCAGATCAACAAGTTGTGGAACTCCCTCTCCTTCGATAGGAAATTTAGCAAACTTATAAGTCGACTTTTGATATTATTTTTCCAACCACGCTGTAATCAATTCCGATAGCACCAATTCTAGGCCCAATGACCTCATCTCATCCGACACGACCACTCTAGTGACATGATATATCAATGCAATATAAATCCACAACCTGTGCAGTCCGTGCACCAATAAGCAACACTCCAAGTGTACCAAATATGTAAAAATGACACCAGACCTGAGGACCGTCCCGCAAGCTCAATGGGTATCACCACAACGCAATGCTAAGAACCCATCACACACCGAAGAACCAAAACTCACGAATCTAACATAAGGGATCATCTCTCAACATAACTTCGCTACAATGCGTGACCCCATCCAAACACTTGTCCATATTATATACCTCACTCTGCCTTGCTCAAAATCAATAACCACTCGAAATTCGACATCCAGTACTCAAAGTGCACTACCATAACCATGGAGAATCAGACGATACAATGCCACATAACACCCGAAAGGACATCACCGATACGCCCTCAATCACGCAATACCCAATTATTCATCTCACTCAAATCCCGTTATAAGACCACCATAGAACCGCACCATGTGTTCCCAAAACCAACGAATCACAGCTCCTCGCAGTAGGGAAGATTAACTCCTAAATCATTTCAGAACACGAATAAGCTCAACAGAAACTGAATGACACATCCCTCCGCACTAGCAGTTTGGAACCAACCAATCCGACTCGGTGTAGAATACACATCCTCATTTGGTCCTACCAATGGACCCCCCAAATCGACTCTGTCTCCCAAAAATAGATTAATAGCCCTTTGAATGTCCACAAAAACTGAGTCACAACATACATTATCATTTATCTGGCTTCGGCCACAACCTCACAGCCTTCAACTATGAAACAATTTGCTCTTGAGAACTCTCAGTCTCCAAATTCATAGAACACACGTATCACCATATCTTATCTCAACTCCACCGCCTGAATGTCTAATACTTCTCCACTACGCGATCATCTCACGAGGAATACTTATAATTCTTCTGTGCCACAAAGAAAAATTCGAACACCCGCAGTTGATCAATCAAGAGAATGCCGCAATACCAGTGATGTATCCATAAACCAATCACATTGCCCCTTCCGAGATGTATACTCTCCTCACGCCATACCAAATAGTAATGTATTTACTTGTTCATCTGAAACCGTGGTAGAAACCATCACGAACTCTCTGAATCCCATTTGCACAAAACCAAACCGTCTGGACTGACTCCTTCTAACTCAACCAAGCTACACAAGCCATCAAAACCTAAGATCATTGCCACGAAACACCTATAGAAACCCACCACATCATAAGAACCCAAAGAACCGATCATATCCATTACCATGTCGATCCAACCTACTACTAAGCTATCCTAATTCTCTAAGCCCCTTCTTAATTACCTTCAAATTGATATTTTTCCTTGCTAGTACCCTACTATCCTATATGAAAACTTGCCCCACAAACTTTAACATAAAACCACATCGCCCTAAGGCTCATAAATCGTTGTATTCCTTCTTAAGCACCCTCAAAAGTACCATAACCGAGATACCCGATCTGAAGAGACCTTATGTGAATTTAAGCGGTTCATCTTACCTTCTTGATACTAAATGTAGAATCTATAATGATATAGAAATCCTGCGAGTCTAAAAACCATCCCAATGCAACCCTCCGATTCTACCCCTGGACAAATCCGCAAAATTCTCAATTGCCACATTTAGACCTAGAATCCATTAGAATCATTCTTGAGAGTTTTCCATTCTACTCAGATTTCAATTTAAACTGATCAAACGAACCAAACGACATGTGCACCATTAGCACAACAACACCCAGTGAAATAATCCACACTTCTAAAACAACCGAACAACTCCCTACTCCATGCACACTACATCCTTTACAAATAACAATTAAATCATCCAATGTTTCTCATATACCCATAAAGCATAACACAACCCTTATCCAAAATTTCTTGTACTCGAATCATCCTCGATCTCATCCTCCGTAAGCCATAAATGATTCACCAGTATCCCTCAAACTGAAATCAATACATCACATAACCGTGCAATCAACTTATCAATAGTAGACTCCCCCACTTGGATCAAAGCCATAGATCAGAACATACAAAAACTCAAAATGCCCATACTCTACTACTGTCATAATACCATAGTGAGATTCTACTAAATCCTTCATAAGCACATGCAACACAAACCATCTAGTATTTCAAATCATCTACAAATCTCGCATTCACCCTTGTAATAACCAACCCCACTCTCGCAAGCGATCCAAACTCAATTGCAACACATACATTTCACTGGTAAGAGAAAAATCGTTACAACACGATATAGGGACCACACAACCTCAGGACACCCCGAGGAGATAACCCACCTGCTTTGCTTCAAGTTGACCTCTCTCTACACCCTTCCATAATCATAAACATTACACAATCACTTAATCTTCCTGAGTTTGAACTCATCTCTCAATATAAAATCTACTTCACTCCTCAACTAAACGACATAAGAGGTCCTTCAACACACCCATAGCTCGAGGACATACGTCAACTCAAGACAGAAGTCAAACACCCAATAGTCCTTACTACATCTCCAACAAACTCTTCTTGTCACATTCAAACAATTTGAACACATCTCACCATCAAATCATACGCACCACATAGTCATCTAGTCACAAAATCCCACAAATAGGGACACAAACGGACATATAAGTCCCATATGCACGTGCTCATAAAAATCAAAATCAAAGCACTCAAGCCACAAACAAGACCCGACCTCGAGTCCCCCAGACCATCCCATCATCAACATGCCAAAATCACACCTCGCACCTCAACCATGGAGATCGCAAGCCGTCGATGCACACCTGATACCGAGTGCTCATGTGCGCATACAAATACGTGAAAGAAATTCAAAGGATTACAGTTCAAGTTGAATCAATGTCGCACGATAAGGAAAGAAAGATGGGAAGTATATCATAAAAGCCCTATAGCCTCTCGAAGATAGGTATGGACGTCATCATACCAATCCACAAGACTCTACTAGACATTTGCTCATGACTTATAGAACCTATGGACCTAGAGCTCTGATACCAACTCGTCACGACCCAAAATCCACCAGTCGTGATGGCACCTAACCCAACCCACTAGGTAAGCCAATTGCAATTATCCAGTTTTATTTAACTTAATAAAACAATTAAACAACATAATTATCTAATCTTATACATTCCCCAAGGATTGATAGTACAAATCATGAGGTTCTACGAATGGATTTTACAAAGCTAACAATGGAACAAATACACAATCTGTTTGAAAAATACATAAACAGAGTTTTATAAGCTAAGGCTACCCCGGACAAAGGAGGCAGCTACAACAGGGACGCCGATAAATCTTCGAGTTCCGCAATTATTGAGCACAGCAACAACAACAACCGATATCTACACGCAATGTGCAGAAGTGTAGTATCAGTACAACCGACCCCATGTACTGAGTAAGTAACAGACCTAACCTTAGGTTGAAAACAGTGATGAGCTAACACAGGATCGATCCAATAAAAACATAATACAAGTAATAATAGAGGTATCTCAAAATTAAAATACTCAGCTCGTTCATAGTTCCAGAAAATGGTCATGCTTTTCAAATATCTCAGTGAAAGAAAATCCCAGATCTCTTATCGAAAATGCCAAAAATACGAGTAAGTTTGAAAACTGTAATTTTCCAAATATCCTTTCCATAATAAATAAAATGTTACATTTTCTTTCCAAATAACAAGTATAAAGTGCCTCTCCATACCCATATATCAATGTGTATAATAAGTCATGAATAACGAGATATTATATAACATGAGGAAAAATACATCTCTATTCCTGTATGTCATGTATGCATGTAAATGCAATGTATTTCAGAAATGAAACATGTACTCACACTCTCAGAGTAGTCAATCTCATTGCCTCATATCCTCTGTGACTAAGCTCAATACTCAGCACACTAAATCACTCAGTACTGTATAATAATTGATGCAGCGTGCAACCCGATACATATATATATATATATATAGTCGATTGTGCTCACTGGGGGTGTACAGACTCCGGAGGGGCTCTTACAGCCCAAGCCCTATATTGTTGTGGCGTGCAACCCGACCCAATATCGCTGCGGCGTGCAACCTGATCCATATATCGTTGCGGCGTGCAACCCCATCTATATATTATTGCGCCGTGCAGCCCGATCCATATATCACTACGCCGTGCAACCCGATCCATATACATAAATATAATCAATATATATATCGTTGCGGCGTGCAACCCGATCCCATAATGTATAATAGATATAATATGTTGCGGCGTGCATCCGGACCCAAAAATGTCACTCTCACTTAGGCCCTCAGCCTCACTTAGTCATCAACCTCTCCAGTCTCACTCACGAGCACACAGTGTCATAAATCTAGCACGACAACAATGATATGATGTATCAATAAAACAAACTGAGACTGAGATATGATATGAATTCATGAATATGAATGAGTACAAAAATATCAATGGAAATCAGTGATATGATAGCCAAAAATAACCAGTATGACTACAAACAATATCATCATGAAGCCTAAACATGATATTTAACATGATTGACAACTCAATTACTTTATCACATGGTGAAAACACAAATATCAACAAAATAAGGCCACTATACAGGGCCATGGGAACAATAGAGTCCCAATTCACAGGGTGCACGCCCACACGCCCGTCACTTAGCATGTGTGTCACCTCAATACCAATCACATAACACGTATTGCGCGTTTTTATATCCTCATCACTACGTTCAGAAGAGTTACTTACCTCAAACGAGCCAATACCAATGCCGAGCAGGCCAAACGATGCTCTCAATATGCCATCCCGCGCGTTCCGACCTCTGAACGGCTCAAAACTGACCAACAACAATTCAAATACATCAAACTATGCTAAAGGAACCAATCCCGATCATAAAAGATTGAATCTTGAATCAAAATCCGAAATCGACCCAAAAGCCTAATCCGGGCCCGCACCTCGGAACCCGACAAAACTCACAAAATCCAACAACCCATTCAATTACGAGTCCCACCATACTAGTTTCACTCAAATCCGACTCCAATTCGATGTTCAAAACTCAAAAATTCATGCTATAAAACTTTAGACCAACACCCCCAATTTCCTCATTAAAAATCATCACCCAATTGCAAATAATGAAGATAGATTCATGAAATACGATCAAAATCGAGTAGAGAACAGTTACCCCAATCCTTGTGCTAAAAATTGCTCCAAAAATTGACTCAATCCGAGTCTAAAATTTTGAAATATAAAGAAAGAACCAAAACCTCAATTTTTATAGCTTCTGCCCAGAAATTCTGCATTTGCGGACAACTCCTCGCACCTGCGACCACCGCACTTGCGTAACAGAACTCGCATCTGCGAAAATGGTGCGGTACATCCTCTGCATCTACGATGAGCTTTATCCCTAACAAATTGCACACCTGCGACACATGGCTAGCACCTGTGGCCATCGCACCTGCGCAATACCACTTGCAGGTGCAGAACACCAGAACCAGCAGCTGAAATACTAAGGAAAATGATTCGAAATCAATCTGAAACATGCCCGAGCCCCTTGGGGCCCCGTCCAATCATACCCACAAGTCACAAAACATAACACGGACCTACTCGTGTCCTCAAAACACACATAACAACATCAAGGTGATGAATTACACCTCAATTCGAACCCTATGAACTTTGAACTTTCAAATTTCTAAAACACGCGCCGAAACATATATCATCCGGAATGAACTCAAAATTTGCACACAAGTCAGAAATGACACCACGAACCTACTCCAACTTTTGGAATTCCATTCTGACTCCGATATCACAATTTCCACTGCCAACCAAAATGCCAAAATTTCAACCTTCGCCAATTCATGTCTAATTCCACTACGGACCTTTAAGTCATGATCCAGATGCGCTCCTAAGTCCACAATCACCTAGTGGAGCTAAAGGAACCATCAGAAATCTAATCCGAGGTCAAATACTAAGAAGTCAAAACTCGGTCAAACCTTTCCAATTTGAAACTTCTAGCTGAGAATCATTCTTCTAAATCAATCCTGAATAACCTGAAACCAAAATCGAGGATTCACATAAGTCATGATACATCACACAGAGCTACTCATGCCCAAAAACTACTGAGCGAGGTGCAATTGCTTAAAACGACCAGTCGGGTCGTTACAAAGTTGCTATGTTTGTGTTTGTGTTGTAGTATTATGTGTGTTGTCTTGTCGACCTGAAAAGCTGCCCGCCTTCAAAACCTGTATTGTACCCAAAATAAACTTTAATACGTGAAGCATAGCGCGGTTAAATACTATGTTATGTGTGTTGCCTTGCGTATAAATAACTAGCGCATTTTAGTTATTATTTGCGCTTAACCAAAACAAATAGCCAAACTTTCCATAAAAGCAGGGGTTTTTTGCATTAACAAATGTCTCGACGCAATGACCAACCAATGTGCTATTGTGGCAAACTCTGTATGATGAAGTCATGTTGGTCTGATGGTCATGTTGGGCGCAGATATTGGATGTGTGTAAATAGGTTTGGAGGCAATGACAGAAATTATTGCAATTTTGAAGAATGGTTGATGAACCCATTAAGCAGGAATGCTACAAAAAATCTTTGCAGTATATTTAGAATATGAACTGTGAATACGAGCATCGTGAGTTTGAAATGAAACGAGAAATTGAGGCATTGCAAGAGAAACTAAAAGAGGCGAAAGAAGAAAAGAATAGGCTGGAAGAGAAATTTAAGTAGTTGAAGGAGAGAATAATGGGCGATAGTGACTAAACAAACACATGTATGTGTTGAGTGTAGTATTTTATCTTTATGATTTCCATGTAATGTATTATCAATAGTTGTACAGACTTTAAATTATGTTAAGTTGCTATGTTTGTGTTTGTATTGTAGTATTAAAATAACGAAGAATCGGGAAAATAAAAACATATTGCGCATATAATGTAAATAATAAAAATTGTTTCTATTATTTACATAAAATACAAAAAACATCAATGCATCCCACAACCTGTGTGCTTCAATGGAGCCACCGGCCTGAGGCTCATCCCATCCTGCCCGGCTACGCTATCAGGATCATCCTCATCACGTCGCCTCTTTATCGCAGGATCCGCTGCAACATGATCGTCAATAGTGTTGGCAAGCTCGGTAGAAGAGGTCGTCGGCCCAGCAGTAACCTACAGAAGAATAAGTCAGCTCAGTATATGAAATATATATTAGTAATGTACGTGTTAAGTCACAAAAATTTAAATTGTCTTATCATGGTCTCGTCGGGCTCCTGAATATAATCATCCGTCACAACAACGGCAGCATCACACGAAGTGGCCTCCGTGACGGGCGAGGATGAAGCCTTAATAAGAAAAGCATAAAGATATTTATACAAACATACATGCGCCTGTGAAAGATACGCATCACCCCTCAATGATGAGCCATAACTCAGTCGGTGCCCACTATCCACATCTCAGGTCGGACGATCATCAACAGCGATCGATGGGCCTGGAAAGTAAGATCCCAATCCTCTCGTGTAATGTTCATGCCCGTAATCAACAATGGATCCGACGAGGTCACCTGCGAAGTCCCTGGAGTGAGATGAAGCTGAAGGTTGTATGAAGGCATGTTGCTGTGATGGTAGCCTGGCTCATAGAGGTCACCCGGCTGATCAGCTCCAACATACTCAACAGGTGCCTCAACTCCCCCTTATTGGGGACCACCTCATCGCCGGCCCCCACGACCCCGTGGGACAGCCCTGCCTCGTGGGACATCCCTACATCGTGGGACAACCCTACCTCGTGGGACAGCCGTACCTCGATGGGACTACTCTGGAACCACATAAGCAGGATCATGTCCTAAGCGCTCATCCTCTCGGGCTCGCCGCAGTGTCCGGGCAGCTAACTCTGCAACCTGTCGGCTATACTCGTGCAAAGTGGCCGCTCCCTCGATGGCATGCTGCTGCATCTGCAGTCCCAACTGGTGGAGCAAATGTAGGCCAATAACCTGCACAATATGTAAAATATAAATTAAAGAACGCTAGGTTACAATTATAAGTAAGAATACCAAATAACATACTAGTGCCTCGTGCCTCCCGGCGTATTTAACGTACCGACAGCCACCGCGATGAATAAGATTCCCGATGAAAAGTGGGGTAATTCCGCGGTACCAGCCCATATAATCATGCTCAGTATATGTTTGGCGCAGTGAAAAGGGGGGGAGGGGGGGAATCAGGTCAAGTCGCCAGTCCCAAGTATCGATCTGCGCCTCTAGCCATGACACATATGCCTGGTCCACTCTGGAACGATCATCCCACTGGAAATGCGTGGTCTGCTAGGTGGGCGGTGGGAGTACAAGCTGAGGATGACCAAACTGACGAAGTCGGCCAGCCGAGCAATAATCGGTCAAGCTATCTATCAGCGCGTCGTTGTATGGCGTCCAGATAAACTATTAAGTAACGACATAAAATGTGAGTATACGCAACACATGTGAATCCATACCAAGTAAACTTAGGTATACATTTACCTGTGCGCCCTCCAGCAAATCCAACAAATCCCTGCACAAGGGGAGATTATGTCGAGCCTCGTACTCTCATCCATATCCCCGTCGGAGAACCCACCTCCTAGCTAGAGAGAGAAATGGAGGTGGTACATCGGAGCCAATGGTGGTAGAGGTGGCTGCAACTGTAGGAACCGCTCCCAGGCCTAAACCTAACATACAAAGTTGACGTAAAATTTAAGATATATTTTTACTAGATATGTTATAATGAATAGAGTATTCGAATATGTTATCACCTGTAGCAGCGGCAAAAATCCAGCAACGTGACGCGGGGTGCCCATGCTCGCCTGACACATATGCTTGTACAAGTAGGCGAGAACATTAGCACCGCAACTGTATTGGGGTAAATCATCTAGCCGCTCAAGATGATGAAGAAAACTCAAGCTGACTAGGTTCCCCGAAGTGTTAGGGAACAAGACCCCTCCAAACATAAGGAGTAGCAGCAACCTCGCATACCGGTGAATATGCAGATCTGGTGTATCGCTTGTGATGTTAGGGTGCAATACCTCCATATGGTCTCAAATAGTCGTCAACTACAGACGGCTGGCCTCAGAAAGTGCATTCTCCTCTTGTGGCCAGAAACCAGTGAGTTGCTGCAGCATGTCCAGGTACTGCCCACCTGCCAGCTCTCTCATGGCCTGCGGTAGAGAAATATGATGTCCATCAACGGGCAGACCATATATAACCTCCATATCCTGCACTGTGATGGTGGCCTCGCCAACAGGCAAGTGGAATGTGTGCGTCTCAGATCGCCACCGCTCTATCAGGGCCGAGATCACAGACCAATTGAGCTGCAGTTGCCCGATCTCCAAAATCCTATAGAAGCCCGTATCCTACAGGCGTCTAACTACACGGGGATGGAGAACTTTTCCCTTCAGAAAGTCCCACATGTCGTCCACTCTTTTGACGCGGAGAGTCTGGGCCAGAACTCTCCCTCCCATATGTGGGTGGACCTATGATCGCCCTGTAACGACAATAGCTCATCGCTGAAAGGTCCGGGATGCATTGGCGGCACTTCCATGTCGTCTACTGTAAATTAAACAACATTAATTACATGTTAGTTTTATAATTTTATATATTTATTTGTAAATTAAATAATTAATTTTTATAATTATACAAGATTTAATTATTAAGTATTCACATATGGGTTCCAGGCTCGATATTTGAGGCCCAGTAGCACCAAGATACTCTGAATTCTTGTATGTGTTAGTTTTATTATTTTACATGTTAGTTTTATAAGTTTATATGCTTGTTTGTCAACTAAATAATTAATTTTTATAATTATACAAGATTTAATTATTAAGTATTCATATATGGGTTCCAGGCTCGATATTTGAGGCCCAATAGCACCAAGATATCCTGAATGCTTGTATGTTAATTTATTATTTTACATGTTAGGTTTATTATTTTATATGTTTGTTTGTAAATTAAATAATTAATTTTTATAATTATATAATATTTAATTATTAAATATTCACATATGGGTTCCATGCTCGATATTTGAGGCACAGTAGCACCAAGATATCCTGAATTCTTGTATGTGTTAGTTTTATTATTTTTATATGTTAGTTTTATAATTTTATATGTTTGTTTATAAATTAAATAATTAATTTTTATAATAATACAAGATTTAATTATTAAGTATTCACATATGGGTTCCAGGCTCGTTATTTCAGGCCAGTGGCACCAAGATATCCTGAATTCTTCTATGTGTTAGTTTTATTATTTTATATGTTTATTTGTAAATTAAATAATTAATTTTTATAATTATATAATATTTAATTACTAAATATTCACATATGGGTTCCAGGCTCGATATTTGAGGCCCGGTAGCACCAAGATATCCTGAATTCTTATATGTGTTAGTTTTCTTAATTTATATATAATTTTATTATTTTATATGTTTGTTTGTTGCTCACTTATTTTTTACTATAATAAAATTAAATAATTAATTTTATAATTATATTTATTTAATTATTAAATATTCACATATGGGTTCTGGAAAATATTATTGTTTTCTCATGTTATTTTCTTACGATTGTTGACTAGAATTGGACAGAGTTTAAATTTAATCTATCAACTATTTTGACGTATTTTTAGGTATAAGAGATACTTAAACTACAGGGATACTATGCTAAAAGTACTACATTTTACTATGCTAAAAGAACACCATATTGCTAGTCTTTAAGCAAATAAATAATCTAAACTAGATAAAGATAACAAATATATTTAATCACAAAACATTCACGAAAATACATATACAACAGTAAACGTAACTTATTAACATTGTTTTTAACAAATAATAATGATTTCTCAATTTTTACATATTTTTTAGCACACTAATATCTTAGTCCGGATAAAAATAACATACCAGTTTAATCGAAAAATACAAAATAACATAGAACACATTTAAAACAACTAATATGCATTTTTTATACGAGTTTCCACAAAAACTAAATCGGAATACCTTGATTTATGTTTTTTGAAAAGTTGAAGAGCAACCCATAACGAGAGAAGGCTTAGCTAGGATGTGGGACCAAGAATCTTTACTTTTTGTGGGATGGGTGGGGTTTACTCGATTTTTTTTGGGTCGTTAATGGGGGGACCGCTATTAATGATTTAAAAATTAAGGGGGAGGGGGGGGGTTGTTTCTATTCTGAACGTGGGGAAAGGGAAGGGGACGACCTTATGAAGAGGTATAGCACCGCTTATTAAGGCGCTATACATATAGCGCCGCTTATTAAGGCGCTATACATATAGCGCCTTAATAAACGTCGATATACCTGGAACCCTAATCAGCTTCATATATAGCGCCCTTTAAAGGGGCGCTATATATAGTTTTGTCACAATGTTTTTTTCACTTATTTTGGTCATTTAAGTCCATAAAGACCACATTTAGGTTCCGGACTACATATAGTCCCCTCGTTTCTCAGAGAGTAGGTTTGCTGAAATGATGGGAAACGATAAATGTTATTCGGTTCCTTCCTTCGTACGTTACAACTGAGACGACGAAGAAGTTGAAACGTCCTATCAGTCATGTCGTTCTGATTTTGGTCACACGCCAACCATCGATTGGTCGTCTCCGAATGCGAAACGTCGTGTGATACCCATATAAAAGCTTCTACCCTTTGCCTTTTTCCACTTTCGGATACATCTTCCACCTTCGAACCTTCTAGATATTACAAACTCTTTCAAACCTTCATATCTCCATCTTTGATCTTCAAATTTCTGCAATTGTTCTTAGGCTCTTTCATAGATCTTCATCTTACCTTTAAATCTTCATACTTTTTCTTTTGATTTTCGAACTCTCTCAGATAGTAACAGCTAAAACTTCCAAGTCAGTTCCTCAACAGGCCACCTCTTCAGCTTCCCACCTGACCACAAATACTGAGTTGGCTGCTTCCAAGTCGGGTGTTCCCGAGGTAGCTTCCCCCAAGCCTCCCATGAGAAAAACTTTATACCCGGGGGTTGCCCAATCACGGACGACTTCAAAGTAGAGAAGCCATCATCTAAACAAGACCAGGGTGAAGGAGCATCAAGGTAGATATGCTCTGTTACCAAAGATGTCCTTCACGTGGTCCGAGAGGACTGTAAATGGGAAGGCAAGGACGTAGTAGTCCCTGGGCATGGGCAAATCCACCCGTATATTTAGAGGATCTTGATCCTCCTCCATTATTTTGTGAATAATACCGAGTCTCATCAGTTCACCCTCTACCACCTACTCCGTCTATACATTCCCCGAATTTTCTGAGGGGGATTAATCAAGATCACTCGTTGTGCCGGCAATGCCCCTTTTTCGAATATTGACGAAGATCGAGACTGATTTTGGTAGGGGCACTTCGTTTTGGTGAAGACTGAAGACTTGGTCCCTCCTGAGTTCATGTCATTCCTCGAGAAGTGGAATGCATCTCACAAGTGCAGCCTTTCCGTAACTGTTAATTTTTCTCCATTTCTTTTTTCATAATTCGTATTTGATGTTGTGCAACTGTTGCCCGGGCTCCAAATACGGTTCCCCGGCTCAAGGAGTGGATCGAAGGCATATGTAAGCAGATGTCATATTTCGAGCGCTCATGACACAAGTTTTTGAAGGGTCGATGGGAGGGCTGTTCTCATGGTAAGTTTTTCCTTTGAAAAGTTATTAATGTGCTCTTAACTCACATTATACTGACCTTTATTCTTTATTTTAAATATTTGCCTAAGACCACCGAACTTAGGCCTTTGAAAAAGGATAAGTATGTGTCCTTGTCCATTGATCCCTCCGTTACGGGACAGCCCGAGGCTGCCTGGGGGAAAAGAAGAAGAGGGAAGAAAATCATCGGGCCCCTTAGGTTCCAAGGTGAATTCAAAAAAGAGGGTGGCTCGTAAGCCCAAGAAGAGTACCAACTTCCGGGTGCCAGATTCTGACTCGCTTCTCCGGCTCAGGGATGAGTCGGAAGAAGACGACATTTTTGTTGCCCACAGATCGGCCCCTCCTGGGGAGCAAGCGGCAACCTAGGAGAAGAGTCATAAGTTTGGGCCCCTACCAGTCCGAGAATCCGAAGTCGAGGTGGAGGCCGTGAGGCCTTGAGGGGGGCTACCGATGTGATTGACATCGCTGAGACACCCTTCTACACCAATTCTATGCTCGACGAGTCCCAAGTGGGCAAAGAGATATCAAATGAAGGAGCACAAGGAGCATATAACCCCTTCCGTTTCTTTTTTGAAGGCGTGGACATGTTCATTTTGGACGACTTTACCGGTATGGGCAACTTGGAGGTCCTGAAGAAGGACGTGCCTTCGTAAACTGACTGGCCTAGCTCGAGCCCAAAACTGGTGAAGCAGTTCCCTGCTCCGAGGGTGGACCCTGGTCGCAAGAGAACAATCATTCTTACGGTCCCGGAGGATGCTTGGGTTTTATTTGCTCCGATGGGCATAGTCATTTACCTCAGATGTCTGGTGACAGAAGAGGACCAGGCAAAGATAAACGAGGTAGGCGCATCAAGTCTCTTCAATGAGGCTCAGCAGATGCTGAACCGGGTAAGGCATCAATACTCCTTTGTGGATTCTACTTACGTTTCAATACCTCTTATTGTTTTTGTTACCTTGAAGGGCTTAGTTCTTCACCATGAGAGATTCCTCAAGTTCCGCTCCGAAATCACCCAGCTCGAGTTTGAGTTTAAGAAGAAATATCCAAAGAAGATATGTATAAGTTCCTCAGTGAGCAACAAGACGGGGCCATCAAGGACCTTTAGGCCGAGCTTGACAGGGCTCAGAGGGAAGCTTCGACCCTGAGGCGGGAGCATGCCGACCTGGTCGAAAAGGTAAAGGTTTTCAAAGTTAAAAACAAGGATCTAAGCAGTGTCTAAAAAGAACCTCGTAGGTCCAACAAAACATTGATCAGATCGAACAACTCCAAGTCGAGATGAACGAGGTCCAGGCTATGGCTGAGGGGTGGAAAATCCAAATTGACTTGCTAGCTTCGGAGAAGTAAACCACCCAGGCAAAGCTGGCATCGGTAGAGGTCCAACTTCGGGTGGTGAAGGAGAAAGCTGACAAGTGTTCCCAGCTGAATGACAATCTCCAAGCACAATTGAGCTCGGTTATCGCAGAGAGGACACCCTCGGTAGGGAATACAAATCAATAAAGTCCAAGTTGGACAAAACCTCCGCCGAGGCTGAAGATATGGTGGCCCAGTACAAGGTCGATGTCGAGGTTGCCGAGACCCGCCTAAAGACGAAGGTTGAATATATGACATGGTTGTCTCAAAAGGAGACCCTCGAAGAGACCTACACCCGAGGCTTTGATTCTGATGGTCAAGATCGAGGAAGCAATAAAGCTTGAGGACGAGGCGAAGAAAATTTCCGATCCTGAAGGTGCCGCAGGCTCCAAGGGTTCTGAGGAATCCGAACACTCCGACGGTTCTGGCGACGAGTCGGACCCCGGTGAAGACCATGCATGAAGGCCTAAGAACTCTAATAGTTTTTGTCCTGTGTATGTTTTTTGTTTATTTTGAGGCTATTTTTGTTGGTCCTTTGTAAATACATTCCGGAATATATAAAATTTCATTTTCTAGCAATTTCGAGTCTCTACTTTTTTAGAATCTTTCATAATTTCTACTCTTGAAAATATTTCTAATGCCTCACCATAGAAGCAAATGTAGTAATAAGTCGTCTGTTTTTCACAGGTCTGACCAGATACTGTCTTCGATGCAACTTTATTTGCTCTAGGCTCGAAAACTCGGTATGATCGGAAGTTTTCCCAAGATGCTTAAGTGATTTTAGACGGTGCTTTTTCCGAGGTTAAACTTTTAGCAGGATTTGAATTTTTATAAAGGCATTATGTTTTGATTACGAGCTTAGGACGTCTCCGAGATGTTTTTAGGGTGGCCTTAGCCTTTTATGTTTTAGGCACTACCTAATAGGTTTTGTGCCTCCAGGTTTGGTAGCCCGAGTAGCCCAAACTTTTTTCGGACGACAGTCCCCGAGTAGAGGTAGCCCGTGGGCTCGATAGTCCCCGAATAATGGTAGACCTTGGGATTGATAGTCCCCCAATAAGGGTTGACCTTGTTCTCAATAGTCCTCGAATAGGGGTAGCCCTTGGGCTCGATAGTCCCCGAATAGGGGTAGACCTTGGGCCCTTAGGATCTATATTTTAAGAGTCAAAAATACGTAATAGCAAGGTGGAAAATTTCTTTCATTTTGTGTGTAGAGTACATGATTAAAAGCGTGTAAAATCTTGCATCATGGCTAAGGTGGACTATGTGGGCACGATTCACTTGTACGTTTGGCCCTTACAATAAATCTTAACCACCGAGACTAAGCTATTGAAGTACAAAGTTTCCTAATTTCCTTGCTAAGAACCTTAACCCGAGGGTGATGGTCCCCAGTATTCGAGGTTGATCTTGAAAGGGCTCGGATACTGTTGATGCACCTATTGAATCCGGTTAAGACCATCCTTCAAATCTAAGTTAGCAAACTAAGATCTAAGTTAGCAGGTTTTGAATTTTTATAAAGGCCTTATGTTCGGATTACGAGCTTAGGATGTCTCCGAGTCGTTTCAGGGTGTCCTTATCCTTTTGTGTTTTAGGCACTACCTAATAGGTTTTGTGCCTCCAGGTTTGGTAGCCCGAGTAGCCCGAACTTTTTTTGGGCGATAGTCCCCGAGTAGGGGTAGCCCGTAGGCTCGATAGTCCCCGAATAATGGTAGACCTTGGGATCGATAGTCCCCGAATAAGGGTTGACCTTGTGCTCGATAGTCCTCGAATAGGGGTAGCCCTTGGGCTCGATAGTCCCCGAATAGAGGTAGACCTTGGGCCCTTAGGATCAATATTTAAGAGTCAAAAATACATAATAGTAAGGTGGAAACTTTCTTTCATTTTTGTGTGTAGAGTACATGATCAAAAGCGTGTAAAAGCTTGCATCATGGCTAAGGTGGACTATGTGGTCACGGTTCACTTGTACGTTTGGCCCTTACAATAAATCTTAACCACCGAGCCTAAGCTATTGAAGTACAAAGTTTCCTAATTTCCTTGCTAAGAACCTTAACCCGAGGGTGATGGTCCCCAATATTCGAGGTTGATCTTGAAAGGGCTCGGATACTGTTGATGCACCTATTGACTCTGGTTAAGACCAACCTTCAAATCTAAGTTAGCAAATTTGAAGATCTAAGTTAGCATGTTTTGAATTTTCATAAAGGCCTTATGTTCCGATTACGAACTCAGGACGTCTCCGAGCCGTTTTTAGGGTGGCCTTAGCCTTTTGTGTTTTAGGTACTACCTAATAGGTTTTGTGCCTCCAGGTTTCGAAGGCCGAGTAGCACGAACCTTTTTCGGACGACAGTCGCCGAGTAGGGGTAGCCCGTGGGCTCGATAGTCCCCGAATAATGGTAGCCCTTGGGATCGATAGTCCCTAAATAAGGGTTGACCTTGAGCTCGATAGTCCTCGAATAGGGGTAGCCCTTGGGCTCGATAGTCCCCGAATAGGGGTAGACCTTGGGCCCTTAAGATCTATATTTTAAGAGGCAAAAATGCGTAATAGCAAGGTGGAAACTTTCTTTCATTTTTGTGTGTAGAGTACATGATCAAAAGCATGTAAAAGCTTGCATCACGGCTAAGGTGGACTATGTGGGCACGGTTCACTTATACGTTTGGCCCTTACAATAAATCTTAACCACCGAGCCTAAGATATTCAAGTACAAAGTTTCCTTATTTCCTTGCTAAGAACCTTAACCCGAGGGTGATGGTCCCCAATATTCAAGGTTGATATTGAAAGGACTCGGATACTGTTGATGAACCTATTGACTCCGGTTAAGACCAGCCTTCAAATCTAATTTAGCAAAATTTGAAGATCTAAGTTAGCAGGTTTTGAATTTTTATAAAGGCCTTATGTTCTCATTACGAGCTTAGGACGTCTCCGAGCCGTTTTTAGGGTGGCCTTAGCCTTTTGTGTTTTAGGCACTACCTAATAGGTTTTGTGCCTCCAGGTTTGGTAGCCCGAACATTTCCCGGACGGCAGTCCCCAAGTAGGGGTAGCCCGTGGGCTCGATAGTCCCCGAATAATGGTAGCCCTTGGGATCGATAGTCCCCGAATAAGGGTTGACCTTGATCTCGATAGTCCTCGAATAGGGGTAGCCCTTGGGCTCGATAGTCCCTGAATAGGGGTAGACCTTGGGCCCCTAAGATCTATATTTTAAGAGGCAAAAATGTGTAATAGCAAGATGGAAACTTTATTTCATTTTGTGTGTAGAGTATATGATCAAAAGCATGTAAAAGCTTGCATCATGGCTAAGATGGACTATATGGGCACGGTTCACTTGTACGTTCAGCCCTTACAATAAATCTTAAGCACCGAGCCTAAGCTATTCAAGTACAAAGTTTCTTTATTTCCTTGCTAAGAACCTTAACCCGAGGGTGATGGTCCCCAGTATTCGAGGTTGATCTTGAAAGGGATCGGATATTGTTGATGCACCTATTGACTCCGGTTAAGACCAGACTTCAAATCTAAGTTAGCAAAATTTGAAGATCTAAGTTAGCAGTTTTTGAATTTTTATAAGGCTTTATGTTCTGATTACGAGCTTAGGACGTCTCCGAGCCATTTTTAGGGTGGCCTTAGCCTTTTGTGTTTTAGGCACTACCTAATAGGTTTTGTGACTCCAGGTTTGGTAGCCCGAGCTTTTTTCGGACGATAGTCCCTAAGTAGGGGTAGCTCGTGGGCTCGATAGTCCCCGAATAATGGTAGCCCTTGGGATCGATAGTCCCGAATAAGGGTTAAACTTGGGCTCGATATTCCTCGAATAGGGGTAGCCCTTGGGCTCGATAATTCCTGAATAGGGTTATACCTTAGGCCCTTAGAATCTATATTTTAAGAGGCAAAAATGCGTAATAGCAAGGTGGAAATTTTCTTTCATTTTGTGTGTAGAGTACATGATCAAAAGCGTGTAAAAGCTTGCATCATGGCTAAGGTGGACTATGTGGGCACGGTTCACTTTTACATTTGGCCCTTACAATAAATCTTAACCACCGAGCCTAAGATATTCAAGTACAAAGTTTCCTTATTTCCTTGCTAAGAACCTTAACCCGAGGGTGATGGTCCCAAGTATTCGAGGTTGATCTTGAAAGGGCTCCGATACTGTTGATGCACCTTTTGACTCCGGTTAAGACCAGCCTTCAAATCTAAGTTAGCAAAATTTGAAGATCTAAGTTAGTAGGTTTTGAATTTTTATAAAGGCCTTATGTTCTAATTACGAGCTTAGGACGTCTCCGAGCCATTTTTAGGGTAGACTTAGCCTTTTGTGTTTTAGGCACTACCTAATAGGTTTTGTGCCTCCAGGTTTGGTAGCTCGATTAGACCGAACTTTTTTCGTATGACAGCCCTCGAGTAGGGGTAGCTCGTGGGCTCGATAGTCCCCGAATAAGGGTTGACCTTGAGCTCGATAGTCCTAGAACAGGGGTAGCCCTTGGGCTCGATAGTCCCCGAATAGGGGTAGACCTTGGGCCCTTAGAATCTATATTTTAAGAGGCAAAAATGCGTAATAGCAAGGTGGAAACTTTCTCTCATTTTTGTATGTAGAGTACATGATCAAAAGCGTGTTAAAGCTTGCATCATGACTAAGGTGGACTATGTGGGCACAGTTCACTTGTACGTTTGGCCCTTACAATAAATCTTAACCACCCAGCCTAAGCTATTCAAGTACAAAGTTTCCTTATTTCCTTGCTAAGAACCTTAGCCCGAAGGTGATGGTCCCCAGTATTCGAGGTTGATCTTGAAAGGGCTCGGATACTGTTGATGCACCTATTAACTCCGGTTAAGACCAGCCTTCAACTATAAGTTAGAAAAATTTACTATTGCCTCGTTAAAAACCTTGCCAAAAAATCCATTTGGTGCAAAACCCGGTCAAGGGAAAAAAAGTGCAACTCGTGCTTTAAGTCCTAATAATCACATTCTCACTTGGTTGTTGCTTGCAAGTGTTAGCCCAATTCATAATATTATTAAAAAAAGTAAAAGATATCGTACCTTAGTAGTAGTACCGCTTAAAGTGCGTCACATTCCAATTGTTCGGTAGTTGTGTACCGTTTCCTGCTTCGAGTTCGTACGAGCCTTTGCCGGTAATTCCGATGACTTGATATGGTCCTTCCCAGTTCGGTCCCAGCTTCCCCTCGTTAGGGTTTTCGGTATGCAGTGTTACTTTTCTTAACACCAAGTCCCCGATCATGAAGTGTTGGATCGTGTTCATGCTCATGGCCTCACCGTTCGATTCTTTAGTCGCATATCAGAACCTGAGGCTCGTTTCTCCCAGTTCGATCGGTATTAATGCTTCAACACCGTAGACCAATGGAAATAGGGTGGCCCCGGTACTGGACTTCGAAGATGTACGGTATTCCCACAAGACATTGGGCAGAATTTCCTTCCATTTTCCTTTGGCATCGGTCAACCTCTTTTTCAGGTTTTGGAGTATGATCTTGTTTATAGTTTCTACTTGTCTGTTCCCACTAGGGTGATATAGTATCAATAGTATCTTTTTGATCTTGTGGTCTTTGAAAAAATTGTTTACCTTGCTGTCGATGAATTGCTTCCCATTATCACACACGGTCTCGGCCGATGTCCCGAACCGATATATTATATGGTCCTCAATAAAGTCAATGACTTCTTTTTCCTAGACTTTCTCGAACGTTTGAGCTTCGACCCATTTAGTAAAATAATCGGTTAATGAACAATATGAATTGAGCCTTACAAGTGCCCACGGCAGGGAATCGACGATATCCATTCCCCATTTCATGAACGACCATGGGGACAAGACCGAATGGAGTAGCTCTATGGGTTGATGGATCATCGGTGTGTGTCTATGACAGCTGTCACATCTTCGTACAAAATCCTTTGCATATTTCTCCATGTCGATCCAGTAATAGCTGGCTCTGATTAATCTCTTAAGAAATATTCGGTATCTCCCGACCCCAAGCATATGGCGAACGGGTCGTTGAATGTTCTTCTGAACAGAGTCCCTTTAGACAGGCTAAACCTGACGACGTTTGTGCACAAAGCTCTTGTTGGGATCCGAGGGCAATTTTTGAGTCTTCAAATAATCTATGTATTTGTTCCTCCAATCCCAAGTTAAACTTGTCGATTTTACTCCGGCATGGCCTTCTTCTACCACCGATTTCATGAGCTATAAGACTTTTCCCAAACTTAATTTGTCGTCATCAACCGATCATCCCAAGTTATCCAGGACATTGGGCTCGCTATTTTTATCTTGGGGCAGGTGTTGCAAGGTTCATTCCTTGAATTGATGCAGTGTTACCTACAACTTGTCTAAATACCTTCGCATTTGTTCTTCTTTTACTTCAAACGTCCCATTGACTTGATTTACCACAAGGAGGGAATAACATTTTTCTTCGACCACCTCAGCCCCACGTCTTTTATCCAATTCAATACCTGCAATCATGGCCTCATACTCAGCCTCGTTATTAGTCAATTTTACAGTTCTAATAGATTGTCTAACTACGTTACCCGTATTTGGTTTCAACACGATGCCGAGCCTGGACCCCTTTGTGTTCGAAGAACCGTCTGTAAAGAGGGTCCAAACTCCCTAGGTTGAGAATAATTCCCTTTCAACTTCGGGCGTCAAGGCCGGCGTAAAGTCGCTACAAAGTTTGCCAAAATTTGTGACTTGATGGCAGTTCGGTGTCGATACTCGATATTATACCTCGCTAATTTCGGTTGTCTATTTGTACAACCAGCCTAAGATCTCGGGCTTCTGCATGATGTTCCTCAGTGGGTAAAAGGTCACGACATATGTGGGGTGGCATTGAAAGTATGGTTTTAACTTTCTAGAGGGGCTTAGCAATGCGAGCGCCAATTTTTTCAGGTGAGGATACCTTGTTTCGGCATCGCCTAGAGTTCTACTAACATAGTAAATAGGAAATTGTGTACAATATTATTCCGGACTAAGAGTCCACTTACCACCAACTCGGATACTGCCAAGTAAAGGTACAACTACTCATCCGACTTCGGAGTATGAAGCATGGGTGGACTCAAAAGGTACCATTTGAATTCTTCCAAAGCTTGTTGGCACTCTGGGGTCCAAGAAAAGTTATTCTTGTGAACAACTAATTTTTGACCATACTCAAATGTTATACTATTTTAGTAGAAATATTCCTTTTAGGCCTAATATTGATGTTTTAAGCTTTTATCTTACGCTTAGTCGATTTTATTTAATTAAAGTAAATAAATAAATAATAATAATACTCACATTCTTAAAGTGTATATATATAGAGTATCTTTTAATTAGAATTTAATAAATAAACTATTATACTTTCTTTGTATGATTTAAACTATAGTGTAAATATTGAGTTTTCTTATTTTTATAGTTTACTTTAAGTCTAAAAGTAGGATGGTATGTGTGTGTGTGTGTGTGTATATCCATCTTTTATGTAAGATTTAGATATTGGTTAGTTAAGCTTGAACAAATTGTTCTATGATATTCACTAGAAATGAGAGTACTTTTTCTAGTCATTCTTGTGAATAAGCCATAATCTATAATAATTTTTTCTTTATAAGATTGTAAGAAGTTTCTTGTATATTATGAAAAGTTTTTCTTCTTTGAGTATATATTTACAATTATTATCCACTTGGCTATGAAACTAAAAAATTCAGGTGTTAATTTAGTAGGAATACCTTAAAAAATAAAAATAAAAAATCTTGTTAATCCTATCAATTTCTCTGTCTTTAACTTCATCGTAAGTTACTTTAGTGTTATGATTAGCTATCTTAAATTAGGCTACGGATGTAAAATTTTTCTTTTGGATCATTGTTGAAGAACAACTTGTAATTTTCATGAGTTTTATCTTCATTTTATAAAAACTTTATTTGAATTTTTTTTTTTGTTGTTTTGTGAGCATAAGTATTTTCCTTTGTAAATTATTTGGACGTTTCACATTAAACCGATTAGTGTATATATATATATATATATATATATCACATTTTCACCAAGAATAGGTTCAAGAGAGGATATAGTTAATTGGGTCTAGACACATTATAAGGCCTATTAATAGAGAAATGCGGGTTGCTAGTTATTTTAAAGCTCGCTATAAAAAATATAGTATTAAAATAAAGGAATTATTGTAGGATAGTGAGATGAATCACGAACTAATTCAAGAATCGTTGCAATAAATAATTAAAAAATATACAAATTTATTTATTGGATAAGAAAGAGACAAATAATTAAATACTTTAAATATGCTTAAAATTATTATATGTACTTTAAATATTAGCCTATGTGTTCATACCCGAACATTGGGTTGATATGCTTAAATAATAAAAGGATCATGTGCGCATTCCATGTCTCGATGCCTTTAG
>ML345344.1:0-79614 GCA_005239505.1 Nicotiana paniculata
CTATGTTAGAGTAGTTAGTGAATTGTGATTAAAGCATGGTATTTGTGAGTCAATTATTGAGGCAAGGATGTCACACCTTTTTGCTTAAACTGTTTTAAAAATTCTTGGTATAACGTGTTAAGGGATGTGCTTAATAAGTTGTGTACATGAGTGTAGTTTGATTGCTCGACGACGAGCAAATGTTTAAGTGTGGGGTATTGATGTGTGGCTAGAATTCATGGTTTAACATGTTATATGCCTTACATTTTATGTGCGTTAATGATAAAAATACACTTTTTATGTGCATAATGGAGTNCCAGGCGTTTTGGCCCCTAAAGCCAGGTTTTCCCTGGCGTTAGTGGGGCGTTTGGCCCCTAAAGCCAGGCTGACCCTGGCGTTAGGCGGCATTTGGGCCCTAACGTCAGGCTTGCCCTCGCTTTAAGGGGGCGTTTGAGCCCAAACGCCTGGGTCCCGATGTCCAGTCAATTCCGAGTTTTGAAGAGTTTAAGTGTTTCCCGGTTGGAAGAGAAGTCTCCTACACGTTTACGGTTTATCCCAAACATATAAATAGACCCCAAAACACAACTTAAAGGGGGATTCGAAAGAGAAGGAAGCCATTGAAGTGAAGAAAAACCTGTGGATTACTACTCAGTGAAGCAAACATTAATTTTCATAGCTTTTACTTATTATTTTGTAGTTTAATTATGCATGTTATTTTAGAATTAATTCTTATGAATATGAGTAGCTAATTTTCTTAACCTAGGGTTTTGGTGGAACCCGTTGGGGGATAAACTTATTGTGTTATTAATATAGTTTTGATTGGTTGATTAATCTCTATTTGTTCAACTACGTTCTTGTTGTAGTTGATTGAAAGGGCCCTCAATTAGTTGTTCCTATTTATTATGTATATACTTGAGAGAGTGTGCATATATAGGTAGTTGTTTGAACAACATCACTCCCGGAGTATAAACGAAAGTCATAACCGAGGGTTTAGANTTAAGTATCCGAGAAGTAAGTTCACCAACGGGGGAAACCATAACCTTAGACCTTTATCATAATTGTTTAAAACACATTGTTAGTAATTGTTAGTTATTATTATTGTCAGTAGAATTAGTAAACATCACCAATTTAAATTAAAAAATCTTGAGAGAATTGATTGAGTAAAGTTGCGTATTCTAAAGACTTGATTGATACGTAAATTTCCTGTGGGATCGACTCTGGGCATAATACCCTGGATTATATTTGTAAAACCTTTAGTCTTTTATTAGACATAGTTGAGCGTGATAAAACTTTGGCGCCGTTGCCGTGGAGTTAACGGTATTATCAATTGAGTTGGAAGAAATACAAAATTCTGAAATATAGTCAATTTTCTTTAAATTTCGTTTTTACATTGAAAGTTTAATGTTTGCTAACGTGTTACAGGTGCATGCCTAGAAACTCATCAAGGACTGGTGAAATAGTTGAATCCTTATAAGACCCCGAGAAAGTTTTCAAGTCCCTAAACCGGACCAACTGGAAAAGCAAACATCAACCACAAATTGAACAAATTGAAATTAACATGGAAGATCCACACAACCGTAACAATAATGGGGATGATGTGGTAGACCCAGTCGCTCAAATAGAGGCAGAGGCTCCCCTATATGACTGGGCACAACCCACAACTGAGAATTTATCCACAGCGATAATGGTCCCTCAGATACAGGCCGAGTCATTCCAGATAACAAATAATATGTTGCACTTATTGCATTCATCATTTTTCCATCTATGAGGGCTATTTTCTCATAACGGCTCCTTATCCATTCTGCGTCGCTGAGTTCTGCTCCTTGTATGATCCTCAGAGAAGGAATTTCTACCTCGGCGGGAATGACGACTTCGGTACTATAAACCAGCAAATAGGGAGTTTCCCCAGTTTTTGTACGGACTGTGGTACGGTATCCCAGTAAGGAAAACGGTAATTATCATGCCATTGCTTCTGATTCTCTACCATTTTCCTTAATATCTTCTTGATGTTCTTGTTGCGGCATCTACGGCTCCATTCATTTGAGGCATGTATGCCAAGGCAGTGGGTTCAATTGGACCAATGACATCCATTCCCCAGGCAGCAAAAAGCCAAGGTGCACTGAGTTCATTTGGTGGCACCTGTATCATGTCTGCATGTATCTGGCATTGGTGGAATTTTTGGACATATCGGATGTAGTCTATTTCCATAGTCATCCAAAAGTATCCGGCCCTGAATATATTCTTGGCCAAGAAAAAATCATTCATTTGTGGGCCGCAGGTTCCAGCATGTATCTCCTCGAGAAATTTGGAAGTCTCTTTGGCGTCAACACACCGTAACAGTCTTAGATCAGGAGTTCTTCTGTACAAAATTCCTTCGCTTTGGAAGAAGTGATCGGACAGCCTTCGAAGTTTGCGTTTCTGAGTATGGTTTGCATGCTCCGGGTATTCTCCTTTTGCCAAATATTCTTTGATGTCATGGAACCAGGGATTTCCATCCGTTTCTTCTTCAACATGAGCACAATATGCTGGGTGATTATGGATTCTCATCGGGATGGGATCGATGAAATTCTTGTCTGGATGTTTTATTATCGAAGACAAGGTGGCCAATGCATCTACGAATTCATTCTGAATTCTAGGGACATGCCGGAATTCTATCTTCGTGAACCTCTTCTTCATATCTTGTACATGATGTAGATACGGTAGTATTTTGATATTCTTGGTAGCCCACTCTCCTTGTACCTGATGTACCAGCAGGTCTGAATCACCGATCACCAGCAATTCCTGAATATTCACGTCAACATCTAGGTTGAGCCCTAATATGCAGGCTTCGTATTCCGCCATATTGTTGGTGCAAGGGAACCTGAGTTTTCCAGACACCGGATAATGCTAACCGGTTTTTGATACAAAGATGGATCCGATACCGACTCCATTGAAATATGAAGCTCCATCAAAAAACATTCACCAACTATCATAGGCTTCAGCAATGTCCTCTCCTATGAATGATACCTCTTAGTCAGGAAAATATGTTTTTAGGGGCTCGTATTCTCCTCCTATAGGATTTTCGGCAAGATGGTCTGCCAAATCTTGTCCTTTGACTACCTTCTGAGTTACATAGGTTATGTCAAACTCACTCAGCAATATTTTCCACTTAGCCAGCTTCCCAGTAGGCATGGGTTTCTGAAAGATGTACTTCAGGGGATCCATCCTTGATATGAGATATGTAGTATAAGCACAGAAGTAGTGTCTTAGCTTCTGAGCTATCCGGGTTAGATCGTAGCAAGTGTGTTTTAGCAGAGAGTAACGTGCTTCATATGGTGTGAACTTCTTACTCAAGTAATATGAAGCTCCATCGAAAAACATTCTCCAACTATCGTAGGCTTCAGCAATGTCCTCTCCTACGAATGATACCTCTTCGTCAGGAAAATATGTTTTTAGGGGCTCGTATTCTCCTCCTATAGGATTTTCGGCAAGATGGTCTGCCAAAGATTGTCCTTTGACTGCCTTCTAAGTTACATAGGTTATGTCGAACTCACTCAGCAATATTTTCCACTTAGCCACCTTCCCAGTAGGCATGGGTTTCTGAAACATGTACTTCAGGGGATCCATCCTTGATATGAGATATGTAGTATAAGCAAAGTAGTGTCTTAGCTTCTGAGCTATCCAGGTTAGATCGTAGCAAGTGTGTTTTAGCAGAGAGTACCGTGCTTCATATGGTGTGAACTTCTTACTCAAGTAATATATTGGCTTGCTCTTTTCTTCCCGTCTTGTCATGTTGTCCCAAAACACAACTGAAAGCTTCATCTAACACTGCAAGGTAGAGTAGTAGTGGTCTACCAGGTTCTGGCGGGACTAAGACTGGTAGTGTGGACAGGTATTCTTTGATTTTGTCAAAAGCCTTTTGAAAATCCTCGGTCCAACTTGTTGCAGCATCCTTCTTCAACATTTTGAAAATTGGTTCACATATCACTGTAGACTGTGCTATGAAACGGTTGATGTGATTGAGGCGTCCCAAGAAACTCACCATGTCCTTCTTGTTCTTTGGTGGTGGTAGTTGTTGGCTTTAACCTTTGACAGATCCAAATCTATTCCTCGGCGACTGACGATGAATCCCAACAATTTTTCGGTAGGACTCCGAATGCACATTTTGCGAGATTTAGCTTTAGATTGTACTTCCACAACCTTCTTGGATTTGATGATGACGTCATCAACATACACCTCTGATGTTTTATTCGTCAATACCACACAAGAGGGGGGTGATTTGTGTGGAGTCCAATTTTTGAGTGTTGTCGTTATAGAAGGACATGGTTCTTCTATGTGTTCCAACTGGTACTATTGCGGAATAATAAATGCAGAAAAGTAAAGAACACAGAGATTTTTACGTGGAAAAACACCTGGCTCAAGGTGAAAAAACCACGACCTACTTCCCAGTAGGATTTTCCCAAAATCTTCGCTATATCAACGAGCCAAACATCATTTACAAAATAAACTCTTCGGTAACCCTAAGGACTAACTCTAATCCCTTTGTGGCAAACTAGCCTCTAGCTATTTTTGACAAACTTCAAGTTAACTATAACTTGAACAGTGTGTACCTATTACAATTGCTTCTAGATAAAGCTGAAAGATACAATATGTAATCACCTACTGCAAACAACTAGACTCAAAAGACAACAGATGGAACTGGTTCTTCTAGCTGGTTCAAGTAGCTTTGTGTCGCACAAGGATTCTGCTTGCCAAATTGCTTTGGTAATTTTGCTTTCAGTTCTTGTTTCACTTATGTGTTTGTGCGTTATCTTTTCAGCAGGAATGCTTCAACATTTTATAGAGTCGGTAGTTGAGACATTGTTGCTCAGTTCTAATGCAACTCTTCCTTGGTGGAAGAGTTTGAGTTTATCTCAACTTTCTTGATCTCGATTCTGCCCTACCTGAAATAAAACTCCATCTTCTTATCAACTTTCAACCTTTTTGCTTCGGAGATAACCTCTTAGTTCTAGATAACCTCTTAGTTCACAAATAATGTTTATCTCTTGTGCATGGACGCTTCTCGTGCCAATGGGTCTGTTTGACTATGTTTGCCCTGATGGACCTGGTTCAACTGAGTTGGCATTTTTCAATCTTCAAAACCATGCAGTGACTTGATTCAACAAATTCCCCCTTTTTGATGATGAAAAAATTTGTGATTAATCATGTACATACTTCAATCCAACATAGACATTTTTTATATTTAAGCATTCATCGTAGAGAGACCAGGTTCATTAGGTTATAAATATCACTAAAAGCATTGAAATTTTGAAAATCACATATCTTTCCCCTTTTGGCATCATAGAATACTTGCAAATTGATAAACTTACCAGAAGTATTAACAATACTCATGGCCATTGAGGCAACTGCAAATGCAAATCATGAATTAATCATCAAAGGAAACCAATAAAATGTAAGCTATTTAAGAAACTGAAACAAAATCAATAACCAAAAAGCAAAATTCATTGATTAGACAGCAAACCAGGCACCATACACAAAAAGAATTAAGAACAGTCGCAACCATGAGCAAAACAAAAAACAAAAAACAGAACAATCCCAAACTGGGTCATAGAAGGGGTTTTTGGAGGCACTGGACTCCTAAGGCTGGGAAGGGGCAGAGGAGGTTGTGGTATTCCCTTGAAGAAGAGAGAAAATTTGATGAAGAACACCCTCATTCTTCTCCTTTTCTTTGGCTAATTCAGCTTTGAGAGCATCCCGCTCAGCTTCAACCTCAATAAAGCGAGATTTCAAATGAAGGATCTCCGCATCCTTGATCTCACTGTCCTGCACAAGCGTCGGCAGTTTCCTAGATGAACCATGTTCATCCTCAAGAATATTAACAGTGTAGTCATAAGTCAACAGCGTATTCTTCTCAAAGTAGTCCTTAGCAATAGCCATTTCAGCGTTCTTCACTGGAACCTTGAAGTGAGCAAGCACAGCAGTCAGAATAAATCCATAAGGTATAGCATGTGCCTTGGTTCCATTCACAACCCTATCCAAGAGCTGGATGATGAAGGCAGGCCAATTAATCTATTTACCCCTGTACAAACACTCCATGAGCGTGAGATCCATGTAGCTGGCAATGTGCCTTCGCTCTTGCCTAGGCAGCAAAAATTTTATCTCAAACTCGAAGAACAGTTTGTGCTGAGGCCTCATCTCACTCATAAACACTTCTTTGGGCTCCAATTCTTGCTCATTCTCACAGAAGGACCTTGTGATTTGAAGAGCTGAGGGCAAATTATCCAGATTATGCCACCTTTGTCTTGTGTAATCATCATAACCCTCAGAATGTATATGCAGTATCTTCCCCAACTCATTTTCATCAAACGAAATCTCAACCCCTTGAACCTTGGAGGATACTCTTCCATCTTTGAGAACTGCTTTAGCCATAAATTCAACCAACTCATTCCTAGCCAGTATTCCCTCAAGGTGAAGAACCATGTCCTTCCACCCTTGCACATCCAAGGTATCCAACAGGAAAATCATCCCTAACTCCTCAAGGTCTCTAAACAACTTCCTCTACAAGATAGTACGCTTACCAAACATTGTGAGTTTGTCAGTCTCCTCACTAGACACTTCCTCTTCTTCTCCACTCCATTCCTCATCATCAACAATCTTTACTTTCTTTGACGCAGAATTGGTCATCTTTGCAACTGTTGAGGGTGTGATAGACACAGATGCTGACTTCTTGGGAGAAGCCTTAGCTTTCTTGGGTTTTGGTGTCTCAACTAGTGATGGTTTCTCCTTCTGATGGACCAGGTCTATCTCATCGTCATCGACAAGAACTTCCTCAACAGGCTCTCCAACTTCTGCCTTTCCCTTGGCAGACTTCTTCTTCTTTATCTTTCTCAGAGCTTTTTCCAATTCTTCTTCTCCTTGTCTGACTGTGCTTCTAGTAACACGAGTGTTTGGGGGCGGGAGCATCAGCAGATGATGAATCTTTCCTCTTCTTGGTTGATACTGGTGTATTAGCTTTCTTGGATTTTGGAGTTCTCTTATTTTTGGGTTTGTAGGACTCACCCAACTTTTTCATCAACTCAGCCAACGTTTCCTCAATAGATGAACCAGGTTCATCTATTGCTTGTTGTAGACATTCCAGTCCTGCTGCTGCTTCCCCAGAATTGCTTCCCCCTGAAACTTTGATTCCTTCCTCAACAATCACAGGAGTGGGGCCACCAATAGCCAGAGTGGCACCTTCCTTCCCAGATCCCCTTTCTGAACTGCTTTCTCCCTCTCTCTCAATGTTTATGTTTTTCCCAATTTTTCTTCGCCTATCCGGTACATCTACATCCACTATCGGCCCAATCAAGATAAACCTTCTTTCAGCCATTTCAGGTGCAGACCCAACTTTAAGATTAACCTTGTCAGTGTCAGATGAACCCGGTGCTTAATCCTCATTTGCAGATTTGAAAGACTCTCTTGAAGAATTAGAGTTTTGGACCTTGCTGGCTTGAAGTATGTCATTCAATTTTATGGCATGAGACCCAGAGGCAACTATTTTCCTGGCCAACATTTTTACTCTACATTTTCTGGGGGCTGGAGTGGGGCTAGGTGTAACGGCTGGGACTGATTTGGGTGAAGGAGTGGGTTCAGGAGTAGATTCAGGAACTGGAGTATTTTGGGGGGTTGAAGACCTAGTTGGAGAATGTGAGTTGTGTATCAATGGAGAATTTGAACCAGTACCGTCAAGACCGACCTCGTAATCAGGGGTGGTTGATGAATATGAATTAGGGGGTGGTGTATAAGACATTGTTATGAAGATTTGGGGAGATAAGAATGTTGATCGCTTTGGTATGAGAGGAATGATGAACTTTGTTCGCTGGTTATGCTTTTGGAGAGGGGAGGTAATGATGGCATTTTAAAGATGTGGTTATTAATTATGCAACGGCCATAATTATTGTTCAAGTGGGAGTCTAATCGCTGCAGGATTGACAGTGATTAGACGTTTATAACTCCCTAAATCTAGGCTAATTAAGGTTCGATGGGACTCTTTGAAACTGGTTCATTTTGGGATAAGTACTGAGAATTTGAAATGAACCAAATAGATAGAGTCCTGCTCATGTGTGACTATAATTATTTCAATAAGTGTATGGTGATGAGCACGTACCTTGTCAGTCAGATGAACCAGCAGCAATGAACCAGGTTCATCGTGTTATAGTCTTTAATTTGCCTCAATTTACAAAGATAGAAAAACATCATTAGTAGACAGGGAATCATATTAATACATGTCAAAAGAGTATGGCAGTAAATTCATGATACTGAGCAATGATTAGTCTGGTTAGCCACCTATTTTAGTGTTTCTAGCAAAAAAAATTCATTTTTTTTCAATTAGGTGATCTTATCATCCTTAACTGTAGCCTGTTTCTCTCAAAATGCTCCCTACTTAGTGCCTTAGTGAAGATATAGCAATTTGTTTGTCAGTAGCACAGAATTCAATTGAGATCATTTATTTTTCATAATTATCTCTTAGGAAATGGTGTCTGACATCTATGTGCTTGGTTCTCTTATGATGAACCGGGTTCTTCGTCATGCTAATTGCACTAGTGTTGTCATAGAAAATAGGAATGCATCCAACCTCTATACCAAAATCCATGAGTTATTTCTTGATCCATAGCAATTGAGCACACCATGAGGCTGCAGCCACATATTCAGCCTCAGCAGTAGACAAGGCTACTGAGTTTTCTTTCTTGGTGGCCCAAGACACAAGGCAAGAGACCAAAAAGTGAGCCATTCCTGAGGTACTTTTCCTGTCAACCAGGAAGCCTGCATAATCTGCATCAGCATATCCTACAAGGTCGAAATTACTACCTTTAGGATACCAAAGACATAAATCAGTAGTGCCCTTCAGATATCTCATAATTCTCTTCACTGCAGTTAGATAGGACTCCTTTGGATTTGCCCGAAACCTAGCACACAGTCCTACACTGAACACAATATCAGGTTTGCTGACAGTGAGATATAATAAAGACCCAATCATCCCTCTATATATATTTGATCAACGGATGAACCAGGTTCATCCACATCTAATTTTGTAGTTGTGGATATGGGGGTGTCAATTTCTTTTGAGTCTTCCATTTTAAGTCTTTTGAGTAATTCTTTCACATATTTCTGTTGATGGATCATTGTTCCATTTGAGTTTATCTTGATTTCAAGCCTAAAAAGAAGTTTAGCTCACCCATCATACTCATTATGTACCTTATTTTACTATCGATTTTTGGTTTATTGAAAATTAAGGTTTGAAATATCTTACTGATTTTCCGATACTTTGTCCTTTCTCATATGTGAATGATATTTTCCTTATTTACATTCAATATACCATGTTTCCATTATTTCCTTACCTTATTTTCCTTGAGACTGCCTGTTAATTGATATTTTCTTTATTTTGAGTGTTACTCGTCTGACTACACTCTGTTATGTCCTGTTAATTGACTGAAATCTGCTTAAAATGAATCTGTGTTTAATTACTTTCCTTGTCTGTGTATGTCTGATTTCTTCCCTTATTTGTTTGCCTAACTGGATACTATTTAAACCCTTTCCCCTCTCCCTTTTAGGACAGACTCGAACCCTCATACTCTCACTAAAAACTTAGCTCTTTTACTCTGATTATGTGCTCATTGTTTCTGGTCTTGGCCGGCTGAAAGCCAAGGCAAAGTGATTCTGGATTTAATTGTTGTGGTATATTTATTTGCTTTCCTGCTTAACTGGTAATCCCTAATCCCTTGTAATTTCATTCTCCATGCTTTCATAATACGTGTTGCTCTACCAACGTGTTTAAATTCCGAGTATGATTATTCGCTTATGCTTCTATGACTTTGTCTAATCCTATAGTTAATATTATTAATTCAAGATTAGTTATTTTTGAATAATATGAATCCTCCAACAAGCTAGTTTAATGTTTAACTTGTCTCATGCACTGTTTTCTAATCCTGCACATGTTCTTAACTTTGCATTCTTAGGATACTACAAGCATGTAATTAGTTAATTTGTCTTAATTTTACATATTTGTTACTTAGTTCATGTGCCCTGTCAATTTGTTTACTAACATGTCTGATATCCCACTGAATTCATATGATGATCTAACTGTTTTACCTAAGTTGCTTCTATAATTAAACAATGGTTGTACTTTGCAAACCTTGCTTGTTGTTTGAATACAATTCTGTTTTCTAAACTTTGTTTCTTCTGAAATCCAAATTGTTTTAAAATTTGTCTTTACTTTCTTTTGATGTCACTATTTTAAAACCTCCACTCTTAGTCCCTTAGGTTCTATCGTCAACCACCCCAGTGTGAGCACTGCACAGGGTCCATGTGAGACTCCTGTGAACTCTGACACACTAGGAATTGGTTCCCCATCTCTTGTGAGCTATCTTCTGAATGTGTGGTTCTGGTGTGAGCATTGCTCTGGGTCCCTGAGTCCCTTGGGAACTTTGACACACTGGAAACTTGGTTCTAATGTGCTATGAATGAATCACTATGATGTGCCTCAAAGTTGTTATGGCTGGAAGGCCTGGTTCCCAGGTTTATCTGGGCCTAATGAAGGCTCCCTATAGTGTATCTTATTACTATTACGTAATTCATTTGACATTCTGGTCTGTAATAACTTGGTAATAAACAGATTCTAGGGATATTTAGTAAAATCAGGGGGGTTTCTTATTTCCTTTTGTTAAACTGGGTAGAAATCCTGCCTATAGGATTTAGTTATGCTATTAATTCTGCTAATTTGTCAAAACTGTACGAATTCTATATTGTGCTTAGAAATCCTGCCTATAGGACTTTCGTTGATGATGTTGACTCTGAGTTCTATATTTGCATATTGGAAATCCGCCTATAGGATTATATTTGCATATTAGAAATGCTGCCTATAGGATTAAAATTGCATACTAAAAATTCTGCCTATAGGTTGCATTAATTTGTCCAACAAACATGTGTTAGAAATCATGCCTATAGGTACTCAATGTTTGATTTAATTATTTTTCAGGCAATGTGTACAATTTCTGCTCGTATTACTACTCATTAGATATCATGCCTATAGGATTAAATCAACTCAATAATAGATACCATGCCTATAGGACCTCAATATTTTATTTAATTGTTTTTTTGGCACTGTGTGCAATTTCTGCCCGTATTACTGCTCATTAGATATCATGCCTATAGGATTAAATCAACTCAATAATATATACCATGGCTATAGGACTAAAACCAGTTTCAAACCTAGAAATCATGCCTATAGGATTAAATCAACTCAATAATATATACCATGGCTATAGGACTAAAACCAGTTTCAAACCTAGAAATCATGCCTATAGGACTTAAGTCAGTACAGTAGTTAGAAAGCATGCCCATAGGTTTAAAAAAGGAAAATAAAACATATATCTATAATTTAAAGTCAGTGCTACACCTAGAAATCATGTCTATAGGTCTATAACCATCAAACTCGTAGAAGTCATGCCTATAGGATTATATCAATTGGTTCTGAATTCAATGCCATTGTCAATCACTTAGGCAATATACCTGTAGGACTTAATTATAATTCTGGATTTATAATTGTGATGTTTACTGCCCGAAGTGCCTAGATATTACTGAATAAAATCAGTAGGAAAACAACAGGACTTAACACTCGCCTTAATAAAACTGCCTTTGCAGTCTGTTTTCTCACATAGATATCTTGCTTATCAGACTTTAAATTAAGCTTGTAATCAATTGCGTGCCTTTGTTGTTTATGTGTGGAGGTCAATATGAGCCCATATTTTCTTGCTATCTGAAAGTCCTAATTATTTTTTCTTGTCGCCTACACTTTTACATTTTTGAGCAACATAGGCTGGGTCTAGAACTATCCCAAATACAGGTCCCAATACCTCTAGGGCCATAGGTAAGGGATGGGTAGTGCACGCATAGGAAACGAACTAGAACCGACTATAATGCTTAAGTAACAACTTAAAGATAGTAATCGGGTAGTACGAGATGATAGTCTATGCGCTAAATACTATGAGTGGCACCCCGACTTGAGGGAGCTACAAAGTATTGCACAGGGTGATCCTATAGGCTAAAATACTTAGGACCCCCCCCCCCCTCCCTCATTCTTGTTATAAAATAAATCGAGTATTTTATTTGTCTAAACTGCTTTATTTTCCTTATATTAATTCAATTCATGTAAATTCGGCCGGGACCCACCATTGTGGACCTCAAGGGGTACCTAACAGCTTCCCCTCGAGGTAATTTGAGCCCTTACCCGATCTCTGGTGATGTAAACTGGTAATATGAGTTATCTTCTTTAGGTGCCGTAACGCACCTTAATCCGTTAGGTGACGACTCTCTCAACTCCAATTCCTTACTTTCTCAAAAGGAGTTGTCCCAAAAAAATGTCGAAACCCGATTTCGCAAGAAAAAGGGGGAGCGACAGCATGGCGATTCTGCTGGGGATATCTTTAGGCTCTTACCGTAACGAACTTGTTTGTGAATTAGTCTTTAAGAATGTCTTTATTGTTCTGTTAATACTTGCACACCCCTTCCGCTTCCCACTCTATGTGACTTTATTTGCCTACCTTCATTAATGCTTACTAGATTTCTCTTTCCTGTTTTATTACTTTTAACTATGGAAACTGACTTGTCTCCTTGTTTTCTTTCTTAAAGGCCTTTACAATTATTAAATACCGTAGTTTATCATTATTCATCGTGCAAATACTTGAAAATCTATTATTTTCTTTTTCATAAATACATGCTCAACATCACATTCCAATCATGCGTAATTAATATCATAACAACACTTGATGAGTGTCTGAAATCTTCCTATATCACCCTTTTTGAATTTGGAAACGCTTATTTTCGGTAAAACTAGTCGATCAGCGGTGCAGTCGACGGTTCCGTGCCTTTTCCCTTCAAGTTATCCACTTGAGGGTACCGGTCTAGACCTCTATAGAAACCTTACTTTGACAATAATTGTACATGCTTTATGGTCAAACCTAGCCTGAGTTAATATGTTGCCCGCATAATAACCCTTTAAGTAAAGCCTTGTCCAAAGTCCACCGGGGTTTCCATAATCTCAACGGACGCAACCACGATCTATGCATTATTTGGAGAAATAAATGCTGATATGCTAATCGTTAATGTATCAATAGTCGAATCTGGAGGGGGAAAGGGTCTAAACTTGTGTATTTTGCATAAAATGAGGCACGAAGTCCTCAGGTTTGGCATGATCCGAGATATACCACCGTCATTGCTAGATTGGTGGGAAGACCTTTCGTCAAGTGACAAAAATCATGTGAAAAGGGTCCTCGGGAGCTTACCTTCTTATTAGACATCCAACCAAAAAACACGTTGATCGAGGATGCTACTATGTTTTAGGACAGAGAAAGGTCCGTATTCCGTTTTGGCAACACAGAAATGACCCCTCTTTTGGAGGAAATAGGGGGATTTGCTGGACTACCTTGGGACAGTCCTGGTTTATTGGTACCAGAACGACGACTTGGTATGTTTAAAGAAGTCCTACATACCTTTTGACTTCCTTTATGAATGGTACGGACATAGCAAATCCTATCGTATCTTTCATGACGAGTTCTCCATCACTTCCTTGGGTTGGATTCATTGTAGGGTTTTCGTGTTCATTGTCTGCTTTTTGGGTATGATAGTGTTTCCAAGCAAAAGGGACAGGATCACACCAGACTGGCCATGGTAACCAAATCTTTGATGGAGGGAATCGAGGGACAAACATGCACTATTGTTCCTATGGTTATAGCAGAAATATATCGGGCTTTGGATCATTGCCGGAAAGGGTTCAAACATTTCGAGGGTTGTAACTTGCTGCTGCAGATTTGGTTGCTAGAACATCTCCAAAGAGGTCAATACCGCCAAGAGTTTCCACGGAGTCCATAGAATGATCACATAGCTTTCCATCACCCCCAAAGAATGACCTTTATCCCAGACAGGTTTGCTCAACCAGAGAATGCTACAGAATGGGTACAGTTTTTTGGCAATCGGACCGAGGACCAGGTTCATTGGATGTTCGAATGGTTCCCTACCTGTGAATTCATCATCAAATCCAGGGATGTTCCGCATCTGGTGTTGATCGGGTTAAGGTGAATACACCCCTATGTTCCTATCAGGGTCATGAGACAAGTTGGTAGAAAACAAGTCATACCACGAGTCTCCAAAATAATTCACTACATAGCATATTTTCAAGATGATGTCATCTCGTACAAATGTGAAGCTCAGAACATGTGGCATTTGGAGATCATTATGGAAAGGGACACTATCGAGCCAGATCGATACCACGCAGGGCATGTGTACTTCTACCCATCATGGTTGGACGATAGAATAGCGGGAATAGTCGAGCCAGGAGTCGGTCAAGGGAATAGGGTCAAAGACAAAGTTGTTGAAGCACGGGTGAAGTATAACAGACTAAACAAAAGAGTTCACGAGTCCGAGGCCGAGCATTTGGAACATCACAAGATTGATACGGAGTCAATTAATGAATGGAGGGAAATGGCTACTAGGTCAACGGAAAGGCTGGAGTATCTGGAGCAGGGTTTAATGGAGTTAGAGGGGAAGATGAGGAAAAGAGTCACAGACTACCAAAATTCCGAGGGTAACAAAGGAGGACATCTAGAAAGAGCATACCTGCTATTCGACATGCGCGACCTGGGGAACCTGATCGACGGAGCCACGAGAGTGAAGCCTGGAGAAGGTCCTTATGGGACCAAGTAGGTTGGGTTTATTTGTTTTATAATCACTTTTAGAATGTAAAAAGGAAAACACTATTAGTGACTTATTTATTTATTATCGTTTTAGATTCGTCTTATTTATTAGGTTAATGACATGAGACAGTTATTGGCATTAAATTTCTCCAAATCTACTTGTCGCTAGGCCTACCTCGGGCACAACGAGGCTCCCAAATTAGTACGCAAATTTATATTTCTGCAATACGTGTTTAAATACTGCAAATACCTTTTCAGAATCCTTACTGATTTGTTTACCTTTTTGTTTTTCTTTATTGTTGATTATTCCCATACCCTAAGGTTGGTTCACGCATAGCGGCATCATCAACATATCACACCAGAACCACAGGCCCTCCACCTCCTCCTCCTCCAAGTAATCCGAAAAGCAAGGGAAAAACTAATATGGACGATATGAGTGGTGTCAGGAAAGACAACGCTACACATGCTGAGAATGTGGAAACTTCCGATGGTCGGAGTACTCCGGCACCAAATGATTTGGGCTTACGGCTGGAATAGAAAATACTCGAATTGCAAGAGGAGCTTGAGCAGGTCCGCAACTTGGAAAACCTCTCCCTCACAATAAACGTCCCATTCATCAACCAGAAAAACACTCAAAACCCAGTACCTCCTCAAAACGCACCAAACCAGCATCCACAAAATCCTCCCGCACCCCACCAATATGCAACACCTCCTCAAAATCCTAATCTTTTACCCATACCGACGCCCCCTCAACACCAGCATCTCCTGACTCAATATCCGCAAACCACTTATCACATTCCTCATAATACCCCACAGCCTATCCCCGATCCTCAAAATTCAACCAATGATCACCACTACACTCAAACCCCCGGAATTCATCAAAACAATCCTATATATGTGGAAACCCTACCCCACTCCACTCAACCAATCTCATATACACCAGAATCCGCCGAGAAGGACCTACTCATTAAGAACATGGTAGATGAGCTCAAGAAGCTCGCAAGTCGAGTCCATGGTGTTGAAGGAGGCAAAGGGATCGAAAGACTAAAATATGAGAACCTGTGCATTCAGCCAGGCGTGGAACTGCCGAATGGATACAAACCTCCTAAGTTCGAAATGTTTGATGGAATGGGTGACCCAAAGGTACATTTGAGAACATATTGTGACAAGATCGTAGGGGTTGGAAAGAACGAAAGGATTCACAGGAAGATGTTCATATCACAATCAAGAGGCATATCAAAGAAGAAAGAAATAGGGACAGTGATGGTAGCTCAAGGCCCAAAATCTCAACTCACATACCAGACACCTCCACCCACATACCAACCTTCACATCCTAGACATTATCAATCCTCCACCACCTACCATACTTATAACACTCAACCAGCCTATTATCATTCACCTCCAGCTCGCCCGAATTATCAAAAACCTAGACCCAATTTAGATTGCAAACCACCCAGACAATTCACCCCTATTGCTGAACCCATCAACCAGTTATATGAAAGGTTAAAGGCTACCGGATATGTCATCCCTATTCCCTATGTGGCTATGGAGAACTCCTCCCAATGGGTCAACCCAAACAAGACATGTGCATACCATTCCGGCATGAAAGGACATATTATTGATGAATGCCGCACCCTGAAAGACAAGATTCAGATGTTGATCGATACCAAGGTCATACAGGCAAAGGAAGTCGCACCAAGTGTCTGCAAAAAATCCCCTCCCAGATCATAGGGGTGAAGGCATCAATGTAATAGAAGCTGATGAAGAATGGGACCCTGAGGGGTCAATCGGGTTTATTCAGGAAGGTGACAACCCTAAGAAACCTGCAGTCACACTCACTCCCATTTTGGTACAGGTACAACTGCCAGTTGAAATTGAGGTAGCCGCACCATCTCCCTTTGAAGTAGAAGTGACACCACCTGCAACTACACCTACTCCATTTGAGGTAGAAATAACCACACCTTTCACTGTGATGGTGGCATCTACACCACCCTTCAATTCCAATTTCGTACCTTGGGACTATGTTGCCGAAGCTAGGAGAAAAGGGAAAACAAAGATGGAAAAGTCTGGTGCTGCACAAGGAATGACCAGAACTGGAAGGATATACACACATGGACATTTGGGATGGACGAGTAAGGAAGCTTCCACCAAACAACCCACCATTTAAACTTGTATGTATGATCTCTGGAGGAAAGTACAGGCAAGAGAGTACTCTGTTGATAATCTGAATAAAACTCCCGCCCAGATATCCATCTTATCGCTGCTACAAAATTCTAATGCACATAGGAATGCTCTATTGAAGGTATTGAACGAAGCATATGTACCCAACAATATTACCAGCGGAGAAATGGCCAACATGGTAGGGAAAAAGTTGGATAGCCATAAGATCACCTTCCATGAAGACGAGTTGCCACCTAAAGTATTGAGCCATAACAGGGCATTGCACATCACAGTGCAATGTGAGGATAAGTTCATCGCTAGAATTTTGATAGACGGAGGATCCAGCCTCAATATCTATCCACTGACAACTCTGAAAAGGCTGGGCAAGGGTCTGCATGAAATACAAGCAGGATCTATGAATGTGAAGGTGTTCTATGGGTCGCAAAGAGCCACGATTGGGGAAACCAACTTATGCTTACAGATGGGTCCCACTTGGTTCAATGTCGAATTCCAGGTGCTAGACATATTCGCCTTCTACAATTTGCTATTGGGATGACCTTGGATACATTCCGCTGGGGCTGTTGCGTCCACTTTGCACCATGCTATAAAATTTGAATGGAACCATCAGGAAGTGATCATCCATGGAGATGGAAGCAATCCTATTTACACTAATCAGATTGTTCCGGTAGTGGAGAAACTTACCATTGCATCAAACGTGTTAACACAATCAAGAAGGATAAGTGGTGGAGTAGTAAAATAGAAAGCATATTGGCATGGAGAGGGTATAAACCTGGTAAGGGGCTTGGTAAGAATATTCAAGGTATCGCCAAGACAATACAACTGAAACGCCATAGTACAACCTTTGGGCTTGGATATCCGTATACCTGGTAGGAATATAATGATTGGTCGCCGCCATGGCGTGGTCCATATTACCCAATTGAGTAACTAGTGCCGCATTTGAGCCAATCCTTTCATCATGCCGATACAATATGGGGATCCGAAGAAGAAGAAGTTTTGGCCGCGGTGACGAATTTGTTCTTAGAAGATGAAGATATGGATTGCAGTGTGATAGTTGAGGAGGAGGAGGAAGAAGGACTTATCATCCAGACAGTGGAGAAGGGAACATTTCTCGAAAACTGGACCGCTACACCATCAAGGGCCCGACGAGTCCCGGGGTAGCATGGCTGCTAACATCATTTATTTTTGAAAACAATTCTTCTTGATCATTTTGTTTTAAACAATATTTGCAGTATTTCATTCAAAAAAAAACATTGTTTGGGTTATGGAAAATCGCTTTGTTTGACATTTTAATATTTATCAATGGCTTGATGTTTTATTATTATTATTTTTCTTTCGTATCTTTCTCTCTACAGCATTTCTATTTCTTATCTTGATGAACCAACAACTGTGACATGTAACGAGACAACGCAACACAAGGACAATGACTCGGAAGAAATAGAAAAAGGACATGTGATACCTGAGGAAATTGTCAGAGATGTTGAGAATTTCGAGAACAAGCCTAAGTCCAACCTGGACGAAACCGAGATAGTCAGTTTGGGAGATTCTGAAACCATCAAAGAAACTCGCATAAGCATCCACTTGTCACCGTCAGAGAAGGAAGAATACACTCATTTCCTGAAAGAGTATGAGGATATCTTTGCATGGTCATACGACATTATGACAGGATTGAGAAAATCCATAGTAGCTCACAAGTTACCTACAAATCCAATGTGTCCGCTAGTGAAGTAGAAGCTCAGAAAGTTCAAACCAGACACGAGCCTGAAAATCAAAGAGGAAGTCACTAAGCAGATCAAAGCCAAAGTCCTGAGGGTAGTTGAGTATCCAACCTAGTTAGCCAACATTGTACCGGTTCCAAAGAAAGATGGAAAAGTGAGGTTGTGTGTGGACTATCAGGATCTAAACAGAGCAAGTCCCAAGGATGATTTCCCACTACCAATATACAAATTCTGATCAACAATTGCGCCAAGCATGAACTCCAATCCTTTATAGATTGCTTCGCGGGTTATCATCAGATTTGGATGGACGAAAAAGACACAGATAAAACATCTTTCATTACACCATGGGGGATGTATTTCTATAAATGATGCCATTCAGTCTGAAGAATGTTGGGGCCACCTACATGAGGGCCATGGCAACTATCTTCCATGATATGATACATAAGGAAATAGAGGTTGTTGAATCAATTCACTGCATGGTTTTGAATATTGACAAATGCCAACTCAGTTGAACTAGGTCCATCAGGTAAAACATATTCAAACAGACCCATTGGCACGAGAAGCGTCCATGCACAGGAGATAAACATTATCTGTGAACTAAGAGGTTATCTAGAACTAAGAGGTTATCTCCGTAGCGAAAAGGTTACAAATTGATAAGAAGATGGAGTTTGATTTCAGGTAGGACAGAATCGAGATCAAGGAAGTTGAGATAAACTCAAACTCTTCCACCAAGGAAGAGTTGTATTAGAACTGAACAACAATGTCTCAACTACTAACTCTATAAAGTGTTGAAGCATTCTTGCTGAAAAGATAATGCACAAACACATAAGTGAAATAAGAACTGAAAGCAAAATTACCAAAGATATTTGGCAAGCAGAATCCTTGTGCGACACAAAAGCTACTTGAACAAGCTAGAAGAACCAGTTCCATCTGTTGTCTTTTGAATCTAGTTGTTTGTAGTAGGTGATTACATATTGTATCTTTCAGCTTTATCTAGAAGCAATTGTAATAGGTACACACTGTTCAAGTTATAGTTAACTTGAAGTTTGTCGCAAATAGCTAGAGGCTAGTTTCCCACAAAGGGATTAGAGTTAGTCCTTAGGTTTACAAAAGAGTTTATTTTGTAAATGATGTTTGGCTCGTTGATATAGTGAAGAGTTTGGGAAAATCCTACTGGGAAGTAGGTCGTGGTTTTTTCACTTTGAGCCAGTTGTTTTTCCACGTAAAAATCTGTGTTCTTTACTTTTTTGCATTTATTATTCTGCAATAGTACGAGTTGGAACACATAGAAGAACCAGGTCCTTCTATAACGACAACACTCGAAAATTGGACTCCACACGAATCACCCCCCCCCNAAGAGGCTAACACCTTAGGAAAATATGAATATGAGTGCACCGCCTGGGAACTGGGAAGGATAATCAACTATTAGGCCTCCACTCTTTAATGGCCAGTACTGCTCCTGGTGGAAGAATAGGATGAAGGATAACTTAATTGGAGAAGACTATAAACTATGGGATATAGTCACTGACAGTCCTTTAGCCACCATGAAGAAGACTGCTGAAGAGTAGATGTGCCAAAGACTAGAGTTGACTGCACTGCTGAGGATTTGAGAAAGTGGGAGAAAAATGCTAAGGCCAAGAAGTGGCTTATGTGTGGACTCGGTCCAGATGAGTATAGCAGAATTCAAAGTTGTACCACTGCCAAAGAAATTTGGGACACTTTGCAAGTGACTCACGAAGGAACATCTCAAGTGAAGAGGTCAAGAAGAACTCTACTATATTCTCAATATGAGAATTTCACCGTGAAGGAAGGAGAGACCATCCAAGAGATGTATACAAGGTTCACTACACTGACCAATGAAGTCAAGTCTCTTGGAAGGGTCATTCTTGAAGAGGACAAGGTTAAGAAGATCCTGACAAGGGTCTTACCAATTTCCTGGAAAGTAAAATCACTGCTATCCAGGAATCCAAAAATATGGCAACCCTTATATTGGACGAGTTGATTGGAAACCTCACTGCCTATGAACTTAGAAGGCAGACAATTAAAATTGATGTTCCAAAGTAGGAAAGGAATCCAGCACTGAAAATTACTGAGGGAGCAGATCTGGAGGAAGATGAGATGGCCATGATTACCAACGAATTCAGACACTTTCTCATAAGGAAGAAGGGCATTTCTAGAGGTGGAAACTACAACAAAGCAAAAGCTCCAGAAAGGCCAACCAACGAGGGATGCTACAAGTGTGGAAAGTCTGATCACCATATCAATAACTGTCCTCAGTGGGAAGTGGAATGAAAAAAAGATAAGTTTGAAAGATAGAACTGGTCCAACCCAAGAAAACCACAACAAAAGTTATGGTTGCTTCTTGGGGGGAAAGCTCAGATGAAGAATTAGAATATGGTGAGAATGAAGAACAGGCGCTCATGGAAATTGGAGAATCTGATGAGGAATCATATGAAAAACCAGAGGTAAGTATATCCCATCTCAAAAACAAAATAAAGTTCCTATCTAAAGAAAAACTCTCTGAGTTGCTACTTGATTTCATGGATGATTCCGAAGAAACAACCAAAGAGAAAGATCAACTCTCTAAAGAGTGTGCAATGATAAAAGCAAAATGCATGAACCTGAAAATCAGAGTAAGTGAATCTGAAAAGAAAGACACTGTCTTGATGAACCGGGTTCATCCACTCGAAACTAAGATTCTAGAGCTAAAATCTGAAAATTTAAAACTAAAGCTAGGAACTAGTAAAAAGATTGTTGATCATTCTTATATCATGTTAGAAGAAAATGTGGGAAAACTAACAGATAAGATGTATACTAAGGATGAAAAGATAAGGACTCTTAAAGAAGAACTTGGCAAAGTCAAACATGAATTAGGTCGAACTTGTAAATGGAATAAATCCTCTGATGCCTTGACATGGCTTCAAGAAAATCATAGTAGCAACCGGAGAGGAATTGGCTTTGGGAGTCAATTGCCCAAGTGGGATCCCAAAAGCAAGTATCTCACTCTCCCTGAAAATAAAATTTGCACCCACTGTGGTAAGACTGGTCAGTACAAAATTGAGTGTACTGTAAAAGAGCAGGACAGCCGAAGAAATGAGAGCTTTGTTAAAAGAAAAAATTGGTTACCAAATTGGGCCAGAAAAAGCTTAATTCATACTTTATCTCATAGAAAAGGACCCAAACTAGTTTGGGTTCTTAAGACTAATCCCTGATTTCTTTTTGTAGGTTCAAGTGAGAGGAAGCAACCAAATTTGGTACTTGGATAGTGGCTGCTCAAAACATATGACAGGGAACAAAGAACAGTTCCTTTCACTTGAAAACCTCAAAAGAGGAAATGTCTCCTTTGGAAATGGAAAGAAAGGTGAAATTATCGGGGTTGGTAAGCTAGGTAAGGATGAAACACGTTCAATTGAACATGTGTACTTGATAGATGGCTTGAAATATAGCATGATTAGTGTGTCATAATTATGTGACAGAGAAAACCTAGTTGCTTTCACTTCCACAAAATGTTTTGTGATTAACCTGCTTACTGACAAGATTGTTTTGCAGGGAAAAAGAATGAATAACATCTATGTCATAGACTTGTCCACACTATTAGAAAATGAACTCACTTGCTTAAGTGTGTTGGGCAGTGATCCCCTCCTTTGGCACAAAAGACTTGGTCACACAAGTCTAAATAAGCTCAACAAATTAGTCTCTAGGAACTTAGTGGTAGGGCTTCCTAACATTAAGTTCAAGGAAGACAAAGTTTGTGAGGCATGTTCAAGGGGGAAGCAGGTAAGATCCTCTTTCAAAAGCAATAAAATGGTCAGTACCTCCAGGACGTTGGAACTGGTTCATATGGACTTATGTGGTCCTATGAGAAATCTGAGCAGAGGTGGTAAGAAATATGTAATGGTGCTAGTTGATGACTACTTAAGGTTCACTTGGACCTTATTTTTGACATCTAAAGATGAAGCATTTGATATGTTCACTTTATTTGTTAGAAAAACTCAAAACAGTTAGGAAATCAACTAGCATCAATAAGATCTGATCATGGTACTAAATTTGAGAATGCAAAGTTTGCTGAATTCTGTGATGAACATGATATAAATCACAACTTTTCTGCCCCTAGAACCCCATAGCAAAATGGGATTGTTGAAAGAAAGAACAGAACTCTTGAAGATATGTCTAGAACCATGCTTCTTTCTAGAAAACTACCCCATAGCTTCTGGGCATAAGCAATAAACACTGCATGATACATAATAAATAGATGCATGACCAGGCCACTGGTAGAGAAAACTCCTTATGAATTACTTAAAGGGAGAAAGCCCAAAAATCCCACCCTAGGGATTTTTGATGCAAGTGCTTTGTGCACAACAATGGAAAGGATTCCCTAGGTAAATTTGATCCCAGAAGTGATTAGGGAGTATTCTTGGGATATTCATCACATAGCAAAGCTTATAAAGTATATAACAAAAGAACTATGTGTGTAGAGGAGAGTGTGCATGTTGTTTTTGATGAAGCTAACACTCTTTTTGAGAGACAGGAACCAGAAGATGAGGAGCTTGGACTGGTCAGAAGCAGTGAACAAATTAAAGCAATCATGGAAGATGGACCAGATGATGGAGCAGGTCCAACTACCCCAAGCAACATGACAGGGGGAACTCAACAGCAAATCACTCAGGACCTTGGCCCTGATCCTGCTCCAAAACAATTGGTTCTCAAACCACACAGATATCAAAACTCTCATCCTCTTGAGAACATCATAACAGATTTGACATCCGGAATCAAAACAAGATCATCCTTGAAAAATTTGTGTGCGTTTGATGCCTTTCTATCCTTAATCGAACCAAAGAACATTGTTGAAGTGTTACAGGATGCTGACTAGGTAAATGACATGCAAGAAGAGCTGAATCAATTTGAAAGAAGTCAAGTATGGCACTTAGTACCACAGACCACTAGATAGATCAGTGATTGGAAAACAGTGGGTCTTCAGGAACAAACTCGATGAGGATGGAACGGTTACAAGAAACAAGGCCTGACTGGTTGTCCAAGGATATAGTCAAGAAGAGAGAATTGACTATGATGAGACCTTTGCACCTGTGGCAATACTGGAGGCAACAGACTTCTTATAGCATTTGCTGCATACATGAAATTCACTCTCCATCAGATGGATGTAAATAGTGCTTTCCTTAATGGTTATCTAAAGGAAGAAGTATTTGTCAAATAGCCTCCAGGTTTTGAAAGAAATGAGACACCTGACCATGTATACAAACTTGACAAGGCTTTGTATGGACTCAAACAATCACCAAGAGCATGGTATGAGCGGCAATCGAAATTCCTGCTAGAACATGGATACAAATGAAGTAAAATTGACAGTACCTTGTTCTTAAAGGAAAAAGGTAAGGATCTCCTGGTTTTGCAAATATATGTGGATGATGTCATATTTGGGGCAACCTCTAACAAATTGAGTAAGGAATATTTGATTCGAACCAAAAATTTGTTCAAACCTTATTTTAAATGTTATTCAGCATGAATCTGTTTATTTTTCGTTAAATCTTTTACTTACCCAAATTAGGGTTTCAAACCTTCTTTAATCGAGCCAGATTTGGTTCGATCCTATGTTCTTTTGAATAAACTCCTGTCTATGTTCATTGTACATCGTATGTGATTATTGTGTCCTTTTCCCTGTTGATTTTATGGCTTACCCAAATTAGGGTTTCAGATCTGCTTTAATTGAACTCAATCTGTTCGATTCTGGTCTTCCATTTGAATATTCTCCTATCTATATTATGTACCTTATTTTACTGTCGATTTTTGGTTTATTGAAAATTAAGGTTTGAAATTTTTTACTGATTTTCCGATACTTTGTCCTTTCTCATGCTAAATAACATTTAAAATAAACAGATTCATGCTGAATAACATTTAAAATAAGGTTTGAACCAATTTTTGGTTCGAATCAAAGATCTGAAAACCCTTACTTTAGGTTAGGTATGAACTAATGAGAGATACGAAAAAATATTCGTACTTGCACAGAAAGGTTGATGAACATAGCCGGAAATAGTAACAGGTTAAGGATTTTGAACCAGATTTGGTTCGAATCTCTCAAAATCTGCTTTCCATTTTAGGCAAGCTTTTAGGAAATACCAAAATTGGGTATCCAGTAAGAAGATAGGACCAAATAAGGTAAGGAATCACATGTTGATTCCATTTCTAAGTTGGAATCGAAGGGGAAATGGGGATTGCAGCGCTAGGGTTCAGAAGAGAGGGGAAGGAAGATGAGAGAGTGAATATAGACGGAGGGTGGGTGGAAGTGATTAGGGTTTAGACGGGTCGGTTAGTTTAAAGGGGTGGGGTGATTGTGGACCGTTGATTTTGGGAGATCAACGGTCCTGATTTAAAGATGTTGGGTCGGGTAATTTGGACGGGTATAGAGATTGGGTTAATGGGTATTTAGGTGTTGGGTATTAGGGTATTGGGATGGTGTATTGGGTTGGGGTAATGGGTAATGTATAGGTTCGAAATTAATTAAGAAAAGGGCTAGATTTTAAATACCCAATTAAATCAGTAAATAATTATAAAATTAATTAATAAATAAGAAAAACATAACTTGCGCATAAAAATGATTTAAAATAATTTCTTAAAAATATAAAAAGTCATTTTCTTGTATAAATAATATAATTATGCATATATGTGTGTTATTATTACAAAATATGCAACTGCGGCCTAAGGATGCAAAATACAATTATAATAAATATAAAAAAAAATATTCAAAGCTTAATATGGATATAGATGATGAAAATTAAAATGGTAAATCAACATAAAATTTATTTGAGATGTAATTAATAATTATTTATATAATAAAATGCAGGAATAAATTGATCAAAAGCCTTTAAAAATTATAGAAAATTATGGAAAAATACTTGTTGATGCTCATGCACTATTTTGAAGGTATATATGTAGTTTTTGAGAAATATGAAGAAAGATTGGGTATCAACAGAGTCGCAAATGTTGATAGTGTGGGTGTGACAGAGTCAGATCTGGATGAATCCATTTTTAATATAACGACCCAATTTCCCCTCTGTTGGGTATCGTGATGGCACCTAGTCTTAGGGACTAGGTAAGCCTAATATTTACTGAATAACAATAATAATAAGGAATATCTAACAGTCTCGATAAAGAATTCTTTACAGAATTTATAATTTTCCAAAACCACTAGTACAAGTCATAAGCTCTATAGAGTTAACTACAACTTTTAAATACAACTATTTGGAAATAAGTGAAAACGTTGAATACAAGTAGGAAAGTGACTCTGAAGCCTGCGAAAGCAGCAACAGGTTTACCTTGAGTCTCCTCAGCAATGATCCACACAGCTACTAACGATAAAATACCTGGATCTGCACAAAAATGTGCAGAAGTAGCACACCACGAAGGTGCTCAGTAAGTATCAAGACTAACCTCGGTGAAGTAAAGGCGAGGACTAGTCAAGACACCCACTGTTCTAATATTGAACAAGCATAAGTATACGAATGACGAAACATGACATCTATCTAATGACTACACAATATGGATAACATCATAACAACTACAATAAGGAAGGAAAAACAACAAATAAAAACAGAACACCATAATAAGACACAGAAAGATGGATGGGAACACAGCCCAAATCCGAAAATCACAATACAGTAAGAGCAAGTAGTAACTCAGCACTGCAATAGTTTCCACATCAGGCCTTAGCCAACAACCCCAATAAACTAGTCAAATCCTTCAAGTGTAAAATTTCACCCGTAAGTTTTTATATTGGAATCTTTAGAATGTAATCCTTTCCAATAGGAGATTCTTTTGAAATATACTCCCTTCGAATATAAACTTTTCAAATAAATATTCTTCAAACATAGTTCTTTTAAGATAATTATTTTTCAAATATAAACTTTCCAAATAAATGCTCTTCGAACATAGTTCTTTCAAGGTAAATGCTTTTCAGATATACTCTTCAAACAAATGTCCTGCAAACATAGTTTCTTCAAGATAAATGCTTTTCAAATTTACTTTCAAATAAATGTCTTTCAAACATAATTTCTTCAAGATAAATGCTTTTCAAATATACTTTTCAAACAAATATCATTCGAGTATAGGTCACCCCGTGACACCTAAGCATAGATGATTAACAGCTCCGAATACAGGTATATCAACAGGGGAATCTACCGGGATCCCATCCCTTAGTCCTGAATTTATTATGCAGTACTGGGGGATCTCCCGGAATATGTCCTTAGTCCCAAAATAAATATCCAGTGCTAAGGGATCTCTCGGAATACGTCTGTAGTCCCAAAATGAATATGTAGTACAGGGGGATCTCCTAGAATACATTCATAGTCCCAAAATAAATATGCAGTACATGGGGATCTCCCGGAATACGTGCGTACCCAAAATAAATATGCAGTGTTAGGAGATCTCCTGGAATACGTCTGTAGTCCCAAAGTAAATATGCAGTGCAACCAACAGAGATAACAGTTACAGCACGGCAGAAACCTCGTACATCACCACAACAAGTACAACAACAACAATGGCAAAGTTAACAAGGTACGACGAGTAAGTCAACTCAAGAACTTTAAATCACAAAGAAACGGTAAAACTCATTCACAAGGAAAAATCACAGTAATGAATGCTAGTTGTAAAGAGAAAAGCTTAACAAAGGAAATATAAAATGTAACAAAGATTCCACAATATTCATGTCAACAAAATATAGGTTATCTAAACTCCTTTTTAGGTTAAGCAATTACGAAGGGTATTCAACAATTCAATTAGGATAAGCAGCAGAGGATAACCATGACTCCAATTAAGACTAAACTATTATAGGATGAGATAATAATAATTTCAATTAAATATAAGCAGTTATGAAAAGATAACATGACGATAAAAGAGGTAAAATATTCAGTTAAGTCAAATATGAGCCAAATAGATAATAAGAGTGAATACTAAGCAATTAACTCTAATTTAAGCATGTAGAGGTGAAATAGCAAATAGGAACTCAAATGTATCAAGAACAACTTCATACACATTGAATATAAGGACCTAAGAACCCTAAAAGGACAACTTTGCATAAATAAATCGGAGCACGCACTCGTCAGCTCGCGTACATGGACTACAATCAACATAGAAGACTCAAATTCTAAGGGGTAGTTCCCCAACACAAGGTTAGGCAAGATATTTATCTCAAAGAAGACAATCTGGTACTCTAAAATGAACTCCTCAGGTGAAACGACCTCCGGACGGCCCAATTCTAATCAAAATAACTTCAAACCACAAATAAAACTCATAAGGAACTATTATGGATCATAAAGTCTCAATCTTTATAAGAATCTAAAAATCGACCCAAAACTCGACCACCCGGCCCGCACCTCGGAACCCGACAAATTTCACAAAAACCTGAACACCCATTTCGATACGAGTTCAACCATACTAATTTTATCAAATTCCGATAACAACTCGACCTCCAAATCTTAAATTTTTATTTTTGGAAGATTTTACAAAAATCTTGATTTTCTTCCATAAATTCACTGATTCATAATGTAAATAAGTATGGAATCATGAAATATAATCAATTTGATAAGGAACACTTACCCCAATATTTTTCCGTGAAAATAGCCCAAGAACCATGCTCCAAAAATTCAAAACAAAATGAAGAAAATGACCTTTTTTGGTCCTTAAGTTTCTACACATCCATCACTAGAAGTTCATTTTCCGTCACTAAAATTCTACACCAGAACTTGCTTGCACCAACCTTCATTCAATCAATCATAACTTTCTGTACAAATGTCCAAATGATGAATTGTTTAACTTTCTGGAAACTAGATCAAAAGGCTACAACTTTCATGTTTTGATAATTTTCTGATTCCTTATGGATTGCGAGATATAAGCTTTCAAAGTCGGCTCCATGCATCAGAAATTTCTGGCGAAACTGCTTTATCAGCCTTCATTCAATCCATCATAACTGGTTTAACTTTCTAGAAACTAGAATCAAAGAGCTACAACTTTCATATTTTGATAATATTCAGATGCTTTATAAATTTGAGATATAAGCTTCCAAAGTTGACTCCACGCACCAGAAATTTCTGGCGAACAACTCTGCAACAGAAATTTCCAGCAACCATCTTTGTCCGAAATCCATTCCGTTTACCTTCCGAAATTCACCCGAGGCCCATTAGAAAATTGCAACAGTGATAATGGTTAATTACGGGAAAGAAAGTAGGATTGTTTTGGCTTGTTCCCTATAATCCAAACATGAACTTGGTAGGTTGTAAATGGGTTTATCGCAATAAGTATAATTCGAATGGGTCTACTGAGCGATACAAGGCTGGTCTTGTAGCACAAGATTTTCATCAGCAACCTAACATTGACTATCATGAGACTTTTAGTCATGTGGTTCGTGCTACTATAATTCGCATTGTGCTTTCTCTTGTTGTTTGTCATTTATGGTCTATTCGTCAATTAGATGTTAAATGTGCTTAATGAGGAAGTTTTATGAAGCAACCTTCTGGCTTCATTCATCTAGATTGTCCTCATCATGTTTGCAAACTCGCCAAAGCTATTTATGATTTAAAACAAGCTCTGTTTAGTACATTTCTCCTTTCTCATGGTTTTGTTTGCAGCAAATCTGACTCTTCTATGTTCATTCTTCGGGTCAACTCGAGTGTTCTTATTTTGTTACTCTATGTTGATGACATAATTCTCATTGGTAGTGACAAAAATCTTCTTGATCCACTTTATTAGATGTCTTTCACATCAATTTGCAATGAAGAATTTAGGTGAGCTCCATTATTTCCTTGGTGTCAAAGATGTTCATACTTCTCATGGTTTTCACTTGTCTCAACGAAAGTATATTTTTGATTTATTACCCAAGTTCCACATGCATACCAGTAAACTTGTTCGTACTCCTATCATTTCTCGTACTTCTCTCTCTTGTGGATTGTGAGTTACTATTAGATCCTAGTGCATATCGAAGCATGGTTTGTTCCTTCCAATATTTGACTATGACACGCCCATATATAGCCTACACTATAAATGTTGTCTCTCAGTTTATGCATGCACCTCATACTGCTCACTTGCATTCTGTAAAGCGTATTTTCAAGTATTTGCAGGGAACTCTCACCCACAAGCTTTTTCTTAGTTCTGCCTCATTTACTTCCACGATGGTTGCCTATTCTGATGCTAACTGGGCTGGGTGACCTGATAGCCTGCACTCAACTACTGGATTTGCTGTGGTTTTGGGTTCAAGTCTTATTTCTTGGCGTACAAAGAAGCATCCAATAGTTTCCAAATCTTCTACAGAGGAGTATAGGGCCGGTGCATACGTTGTTGCTGAGATGTCTTAGATTCGTCATAATCTCCGTGAACTTGGCATTTTCCTTCGTGATCTAGTTCGTGTATTGTGCGCGATAATGTTAGCTATACTTACATGACTCGCAATCATGTTTTCCATGACCGATCCACACATATTGATAATGACTTTCACTTTATTCGCGATAAAGTAGCTTGGGGGATCTTGTGGTTCAATATGTGCTCACACGTTTGCAGCTTGCTGATATCTTTACAAAGGGATTAGCATCTTCTCAATTTTGTTATTTGCGTGATAATCTATCCATCATCTCTGTACGTCCAAATTGAGGGGGCGTATTAGGACTCTCGCGTCTAGATAACTTAGAATTGTAGATATTTATCTCTTTGTAGAGTCCTTATGTAATTAATCTGTATAAAGACAATTGTAAATAGGAATAGGTAGCTCCACAGTGAGTGAGCCTTTCAAAATCTCTTCAAAAACAACTTAATAACATTGCTCCCACATAACGACATATGGGGTTCACCCAGACGCTAGCTCAACTAACTTTTGGGCTCTATTTGAGACCTAGAATTTGAAAAAGCGAAAGTAAGGTATGAGTTCACTAACTTAAATAACTGATATATTATTACTAATTAACCACCAAAATCATAGTCAAATGTGCTCAACTGAATAATATGTGAACCAAACGACGAAGAAACAATTATAACAAACTGTCTTCCCCCCTATTAAATAAGAGCAAGATAGAACACTAACCAAATCCCAGAGTTACTTCCTCAGTTCAATTTTACTTGTCTATTATTTTAAAAAAAATTATTTTTATTTGTCCACTTTCGCATATTAAAAGAAAAAAATTATTTTTTTTGTTTTACCTTTAGTATTAATTACTCATTCCAAAATATTTTTCAAATTTATTAAGACTATATAACAATTAATATGGGTATTGTGATAAATTATATATTTTATTTATTATTTCTTAAGAGGTATACAAAGTCAATAGTGGACAACTAAAAGTGAACGCATGGAGTATTTATGCTAACACAAAAAAAACATTTAAAATGATTTTGACTTTACATCATTAAGTTTATATCACCCCTTATTTCGGGAGTCATTTCTTTCAAAAGCTGATTATTTTGTAGATTCAAAGCAACACTTTTCGACGAAAAGAAAAAACAACGTTTTTCTGCTAATTAATAAAATACACTTTTTTTTTAAAAAACAATTATCAATAATAAAGTATATTTGCTTCTTGAAACTAAATATTGACTGCTTGAGTAGTCATTGCATTCTTTTATTTCAGAAATGGAAGTAAAGCAATTGTTTTTAGACGATGCGAAGTGGCCAAAGGAGAACAGCTGCTACTGATAATTAATTAAGTAATGTCAATTAAAAAACATCTTAAAAAGTATTAATTAATGAATGAATTAGTGAAAAGAACTAAGTACAGGCACCCTAGACGTTTTCATTATTAGTCAGCAACATGTGAGGGAGACCACAAACTTCTTCAAATGGAAGGGATGAAATCAAACCACTATAGCTGCTGCTAGTTCAAATTCAATTATTCAAACCTCATGCAATGAATGTTGCTTACTTAATTTGCTATTTTAGAAGACAATGATCTATCCTGGATTCTTGGCAATTAATTTCACTATTCTTTTCATTATCTTTTTTGTTGTTTCAATGTATGTAGCCAACAAGGTGAATTGAAAAAGAAAACTACAAGTAGATTTGACCGACTGTTTCTACAAGTAAATTTATTGTAGTTCATTAATTTATCTCTTACATTGATTTCAATTTCTTTTTAGTATAAAACTTGAGAAGAATCACCAAACATATATGCAAAAATAGCATGGGCTAGTCATTTTTTTGACCGGTAATCGAAAAATATCCAGTATTTGCGAAGTTATTGAAAAATAGTTATTGCTTTGCTGAAACACGGAAAGTTCTAGCATAATCTGTGGAATTATGGAGCTCCTGCATATAAACTTCCAGCATATTATGTTGGAACTCCGGCAGATGGAAAGTTCCAGCATAATATGCGAGATTATGGAGCTCCTGCATATAAACTTCCAGCATATTATGATGGAACTCCAACACATTATAAAACTCTATCATATTATGGTGGAAGCTTATATATAAAAAATTCGAACTCCAGCATATTATGTTGGAATATTCCAGATTTTTAAGAGTGCTTTTGCTCAGATTTTATCTTTACATGAAAAATGACTAAATTTCGATTATTTTTTAATGTGGTTATTTTTCAATTACCAATTGTAAATATGGTTATTTTTTATTTTCTTTTTCCAATTAAAAGAGTTATAGTTAGCTGGCCAGCAAGTTAGATCAAACCGATCAATTGAAGGAAAAATAGAATTGGTAAAAAAAATATGTAGATTATAGTAGTTCGTGAGACAAAAATTATTAGACATTAATATCGAAACAAATTAAGAATTTAAATTATTAAAAATAAGTAACATAGCTACATAATAAATTGTATAATATACTACAGTACTAGTGAATTTTGGGACCTCACAAGTTTTTAGACCTAAAATAAGAGCTTCCCTTACTTTGGGCTTGGGGTGAGTCAGTCGCGCACACACCTTTACTGAAAATGTTATTTTTCCAATATTACTCCAATGAGTCATTAAATTTTTCAATAGTTATAGAATTGTTAGATAACATTTTCAAGAGTTACTGAGTTGTTAAATTTTTGGAGAAGTCCTTTATTATAGTTAGTTCTTACAAGTTGTACCTTGTTCCCATATATCCTGGTAATGGAAAAGACAGAACCTACAATAGATCTTTGATTGCAAATTAAAACTGAAGTCACACTACGGCAAAGGACCAAATATACTATGAAAAAAAGTTTAAATATACTCTTTATTATACTTTGGGTCTAAATATATTTTTACCGAAATATTATTGGTTCAAATATATATCATAAGTTTGTTCAAGATGGACATTTTATCCCACGTCACATTGATATTTGATGAGGTGGATGTCATATGGCATACCACCTCAGCTCCCCTAATCCGTATATAAAAGACTAAAATTCGAAATATAATATTTTTCATGGTATTGATATGGTGGCAATAGTGATGGAGGAGAAGGAAATTTTAGTGGTAGAAAAAAATATGGACGGGAGGGATAAAATGGGTTAGGACGCTGAGGTGGCAAGTCATGTAGCATCCATCTCGTCAAATGATAGTATTCCGTAAGATTGAATGTCCACTTTGGACAAACTTAACAAAAAAAAGGGGTATATTTAAACAAATAATAATTATCACAGGGATATATTTAGACTCTAAGTATAACACGTGATATATTTAAACATTTTCTAATACTACATAAATATATTTAACCCTTTTTCAAAATTTTTAATTGATGAATCTAAGCATAATCGTTAGACTCTAATTTTATTTCATTCATGCGGTCACGCCAACAATTCCCCATTTCCTCTACGAGTACAAGTTACCTCACAGAAAAGGAAATATGGACAAATAAATCGTGAAGTATCTAAATCTTTTTGAAGGGCTTGAAAAAGATATTGCATATATTAAATTGGAAAATTTTCACATAAGAATGGTTGAGGTCCCTGCTTTCTAATTTTATAGCTCATATTTTAATTTACAATTAAGTAGTCCAAAAATAATAGGTTAAGATTCAACATTCAACTCCAATAGGTTCTAGAAATTACTATTTAATTTTTTAAAAAGATTACTCAACCTTTTAAGTTAATTTTCGAATCAGTAATTGTGACTCAAATATTAGTTCGACAAAACAAATCCATTTGGATGGTGAAAATTAAATTTTTAACAAGCTTAAACGTATGGGTTTAACTTTCGAATTTGATTTAGTGAGAAATTTGGAGTGGGTGTTATTTAGACTTGTTATAAATTGTATAAGTTGGTTGTATATAAAATTTGAAGTCATTTAATGGAGATTTGAACTGGGTTTGAACAAGAATTGCAACTGAAAATCGTGGAATAAGTTCGTCTATATACGCTTATATAAAGGTGTATAATAGTGTATAAGATGTGTTTATATACTCATATACACTATTATACAATATTATACATAATTATACAAAAAACTGACTTTGGCTTCTTCCTTGCGTCTTTTCTAAAATTTAACTCAAATCTTGCTCAAATCTACTCTAAATCACTTCAAATTTAAATTTTGAAATCCTTTTGATATTTTTAATCAATTGGAATAACACCCAATCCAAACAACTAACAAACTCAAAAAGTCCTATTTTCGAAAATAAAACTTTGAATGCTTTCAATGGTGGACTTCTACTCTTCAATTTTCTTATATTGCAACCAGGTGACACAGGGTAAGAAGCAGCAATGACGGACGGCCCCTTGAAGCATATGTAGAAGATGTGAGAAGAAGAGAGAGTGAAAGCAATTGTTGTGAGAACACATATTTAACTCCATAGCTTTTAGAAGCAATAGTTGTAAGAAAACAAGTTTTGAATTTGCTAGCACTTTCAAAATATGTATGTTGTACAATATGGGATAGGTTGGATAAAATTTAAAAATATAAGTTATTTTTTATTGTCATGTATATTTTCTTATAATTCTTTCTATTAAATTGTTCTAAGAAATCGCGACACCAATATCGATATGGAGTTAGTTAGCATATTAGAGCTGAGTACCATATAACAACTAATAATTAGTGTGTGACATATGTTATCACATGTGGACAAAAATTTGGTCATGGCACCTCTCCCGTATCATTTGTGGCAACCTTACTAACAAATATAATCCTATTTTTCATCACACAAGATTGTTTATTTCGATTATTCGTATTGTCACGATTTGAATTTTCTACCGTCAGGATTGTATTGGCGCCTAACGTTGAACCGCTAGGCAAGCCAACGTGAATATTTCATTTATCTTATTCCTTTATTATTACCAAATAGCATGTGAAAAGACAACACTAACATAGATAGAAGTACAAAATGGAGCAAGGTATATAAGCTCAATGTATGTCTTTACGAACTTTCACAAAGAAAATCAATCCCAGAACTTTGGAATCACAAACTCACGAATTGTCAATGAATAATACACATAACGGTCTGAATGAAATAAGTACATTTTTTTCTGAAGTAACTAGAACAGAATACAAGAAAAGAAGTAGGAAGTGACGCCAAGGCCTGCGGACGCCTGCAGGACTACCTCGGGGTCTCCACTGGACTGAAGGCAGCAACCTCGATCTATGGTTCGTAGGGTCCTACACTAGGATTTGCACAAAAGTGCAGAGTATAGCATCAGTACAACCGACCCCATGTACTGAGTAAGTGCGAGCCTAACTTCGGCGAAGTAGTGACGAAGCTAGGATACGACAACCAAAGTCAACCTGTGCAGTTTAACAGTATACGTAGAAAAATAATACAACGAGAAATAGATAGTTAAGCATAAGGGAAAAGGGGAAACATGCTGAGGGGAGGAAATATCAATTTATGAAAGTATCGAGGTAAGGCACAATTTAGATATCAATTTAAGCAACTGAATAGTAAAGCGAAAACTAGTGCACGGCATCACCATTCGTCCTTTTACTCTCGTCCTCACCATCGGAATCAATATTTTTGGCATGGCATCACCCTTTGTTATTTTACCTCACAATATCATGGCACGGTATTATCCTTCGTGCATTATCTCTCATATCATGGAACGACATCACCCTTCGTTCTTTTACAATCACAGTATCGGCATGGCATCACCCTTCGTGCATTATCATTCACTCAAAATCTTATGCACGGGATTACCCTTTGTGCTTTTACACCCTTCCTCACCCAAACACATCAAATGATAGCAATCCAACAAGGAACAAATAACGGAGTAAACATAAATAAACCATAATCTCCCGGCAAGGGAGCCAACAGTAGAATTAATATCATCCCGACAAGGGAGTCAACAGCTATATCCAATCTCACTTAGTGCATAACTTCACATAAAAATCTTCGACTGAAACTAATACTCAACATTATTCAATATCAAGGAATTTCCACCAACATGGATAACAATAAAGTGAAACTTAAGTATTACTTAACGAAAAACCAAATAGACCACAATATTCGGCTCATAGGCATGCTTGACACCAACGTATAGGTACTCTTCACCTCACCTATATGTTGAACACGATACTCACACATAGAAAATAGGACACAACACCTATTCCCTCAAGATAAGGTTAAGCCAAAAACTTACCTCAAATTCCATGACCAAACTCAAGCCTCGATTACCGCTTTCCCTTTTGAATTTGACTCTAGTTCACTTGTATCTAGACATATTAAACTCGATAACATCAATAAATGCCAAACAATTCCATCCTAACACTTAATTATAGGTTTTACATCATTTTTCCCAAAAAGTCAAAAATCGACCCCGGGCTGGCTTGGTCAAAACACGAGGTTCGGACCAAAACCCGATCAGCATTCACCTACGAGCCCGAATATGTAATTAGTTTCGAAATCCGACCTCAAAACGAGGACTAAACTCCAATTATTCAAAAATACCTAACTCTACCCAAATCCCCAATTTTCTACCATTAAAACCTTAGAATTCTTGATAGAAGTCGATGAAAATCATTAGGAAATTGAAAGAAACTAGTTAGGGGTCACTTAACTATGATTTGGGAAGAAACTCTCTTGAGAAAATCACCCTTGGTTTCCTATTTTGGTGAAGAAATGAAAATGAAATCGAGTGAAGAATCTAACTTAAACACTGCCCGACCCTCGCACCTGCGGTGCCTGGGTCGCACCTGCGCTTTTGAAAGTGCGGAAAATCCATGGCACCTGCGGAAATGGGCTAGGCCACTGAGGGACGGACCTGCGGAACCGCTTCTGCGAAGATTGTGTCGCACTTGCGGAATTGGGTTGGCTGAGGCTGGACCGCACCTGCAGTCTCGCACCTGCGGCCCAAGGCTCGCAGGTGCGGGCATACCAGAACTGGTGCACCAACAGTGGTTCTTCAACTCTAAAAACCCAGGAACCTACCTGAAACTCACCCGAGCCCTCGGGGCTCCAAACCAAACATGTACACAACCTCAAAAACATCCTACGGACTTACTCGTGCGATAAAATTGCCAAATTAACATCTTAAACCACGTATTTAGCATTAAAATCCAAGAAAATTTCCAAAACTTCCAAAGTATCAAATTTCACAACTATGGGTCCGAATCACGTCAAATGACCTCCGTTTCATACCAAATTTCACAACACAGCTCAAATATCATATTGAACATGTAAGAGCTCCGGAACCAAAATATGGGCCCGATACCATAAATTTCAAATATAACCAAATTTCCAAAAACTCTTATATTTTCAGTAAATCAATTTCTTTCAAAAATTCATTTCTTGGCTTGGGACCTCGGAATTCGATTCTGGGCATATGCCCAAGTCCCATATTTTCATACGAACCCTCTGGGACCGTCGAATCATGGGTCCGAGTCCGTTTACCTAAAATGTTGATCGAAGTCAACTTAAATTCAATATTAAGGCCAATTTAGCATTTATCTCAGTTTTTCACATAGAAGCTTCCCGGATATACGCCCGGGCTGTGCATGCAAAACGAGGTGAGTTAAAAGAAGGCTTTCACAAGGCCTCGGAACACCGTTTTGACTTATAAAACAAGGGATGACCTTTTGGGTCATAACATTCTCCACCTCTAAAACAACCGTTCATCCTCAAACTAACATAGAAAAGTACCTGAATCATGGAAAAGATGGGGATAACGGCTCCACATATCGGACTCGGACTCCCAGGAAGCTGCCCCGACAGACTGACCTCTCCACTGGACACGAACTGAAGGATAACTCTTCAATCTCAACTGAGAACCTGCCGGTCTAATATGGCTACCGGCTCCTCCTCATAGGTCAAATCCTTGTCCAACTGGACATTGCTGAAATCCAACACATGAGCTGGATCCCCATGGTACTTCCGAAGCATAGACACATGAAACACCGGATGCATAGCTGATAAATTCGGTGTCAACGCAAGTCTGTAGGACACCTCTCCCACTCTGTCAAGAATCTCAAATGGACCAATGAATCTAGGGCTTAGCTTGCCCTTCTTCCCAAACCTTATCACGCCCTTCATGGGCGATACCCGAAGCAATACCCGCTCCCAACCATGAATGCCAAATCACGAACTTTGCGGTCAGCATAACTCTTCTACATGGACTAAGCTGTACGAAGTCTATCCTGAATGATATTAACCTTAACCAAGGCATCCTGCACTAACTCCGTACCCAACAACCGAGCCTCTCCCGGTTCAAACCACCCAACCGGCGACCGGTACCACCTACCGTATAATGCCTCATAAGGAGCCATCTAAATGCTCGACTGATAGCTGTTGTTGTAGGCAAACTCATCTAATGGCAAGAACTGATCCCAAGAGCCTCCAAAGTCAATGACACAGGCTTGCAGCATATCCTCCAAAATCTGAATAGTACGCTCGGACTGTCCGTCCGTCTGAGGATGAAATGTTGTGCTCAACCCAACCCTCATGCCCAACTCACGCTGAACTGCCCTCCAGAAATGCAAGGTAAACTGCGTACCTCGGTCAGAAATAATAGACACGGGCACACCATGAAGGTGAACAATCTCCCTAATGTAGATCTTTGCCGCTCCCTCCGAAGAATAGAAAACTGCCACAGGAATGAAATATGCTGACTTGGTCAGCCTATCCACAATGACCCATGCTGCATCGAACTTCCTCTGAGTCCGTGGGAATCCAATAACGAAATCCATGGTGATACGCTCCCACTTCCACTCAGGAATCTCAATCTGCTGCATCGATCCACCAGGTCTCTGATGCTCGTACTTTACCTACTGACAATTCAAGCACCGAGCTACATATGCCACAATATCTTTCTTCATCCTCCTCCACCAATAATTCTACCGCAAATCTTGGTACATCTTTGCGGCGCCCAGATGGATAGAATACCGAAAACTATAGGCCTTCTCTAATATCAACTCACGAAGTCCATCCATATTGGGTACACAAATACTACCCTGCATCCGTAAAACTCCATCATCACCAACTCTAACCTTCTTGGAATCACCGTGCCGAACCGTATCCCTAAGGACACACAAATGAGGGTCATCATACTGTCAATCTCGAATACGATCAAATAATGAAGAACGAGCAACCGTATAAGCTAGAACACAGCGGGCTCAGAAACATCCAACCTCATGAACCTATTGGATAAAGCCTAAACATCCAAAGCAAACGGTCTCTCTCCGACTGGAATATAAGCAAGACTACCCATGCTAGCTGACTTCCTACTCAAAGCATTGACCACCACATTGGCCTTCCCCGGATGATAAAATATGGTGATATCATAGTCTTTCAATAGATCCAACCATCTACTCTGCCTCAAATTCATCTCCTTCTGCTTGAACAAATATTTCAAACTCTTGTGATCCGTGAACACCTCACAAGACACGCCATATAAATAATGCCTCCAAATCTTCAGCACGTGAACAATGGCTGCTAACTTCAAATAATGAACTGGATAATTCTTCTCGTGGATTTTCAACTGACGTTAAGCATATGAAATAACCTTGCCATCCTGCATCAACACTACACCAAGTCCAACCCGAGATGCATCACAATACACAGTATATGGCCCTGAACCTGTGGGTAAAACCAACACCAGTGTCGTGGTCAAGGCTGCCTTGAGATTCTGAAAGCTAGCCTCACACTCATCTGACCACCTAAACTGGGCACCCTTCTGAGTCAACCTGGTCATCAGGGCTGCAATAGATGAAAAGCCTTCCACAAACCGACGATAGTAACCCGCTAAGCCCAAGAAGCTCCGGATCTCTGTAGCTTACGTGGGTCTAGACCAATCCTTGACTGCTGAAATCTTCTTGGGATCCACCTGGATACCCTCTACTGATACAACATGATCCAGGAGTGCAACTGAGCTCACACTTAGAAAACTTATCATACAACTGACCGTCCTTCAAAGCCTGAAGAACGACTCGAAGGTGTTGCTCGTGCTCATCCTGGCTGCTGGAATAAATCAGAATATCATCAATGAAGACAATCACGAAGGAATCCAAATAAGGCTTGAACACTCGGTTCATCAAGTCCATGAAAGCTGCTGGGGCATTTGTCAACCCGAATGACATCACTAAGAACTCATAATGCCCATATCGAGTGCGAGAAGTTGTCTTAGGGACATCGGATGCCCTAATCCTCAACTGATGGTAGCCAGATCTCAAATCGATCTTCGAAAATACCTTGGCACCCTGAAGTTGATCAAACAAATCATCAATTTGCGGCAATGGATAATTTTTCTTGATGGTCACCTTGTTCAATTGCCAATAATCTATACATCCTCATCGACCCATCCTTCTTCTTAACAAACAACACCGACGCACCCCAAGGAAAGACACTAGGCTTAATGAAGACTTTATCAAGCAAATCCTGCAACTGTTCTTTCAACTCTGGCAGGGCCATACGATATGGTGGAATAGAAATGGGCTGAGTGCCCGAAGCCAGATCAATGCAAAAGTCAATATCCCTGTCGGGTGGCATACCCGACAGGTATGCAAGGAACACCTCTGCAAACTCACGGACTATGGGCACAGACTCCTATAGAAGGTACCTCGGCAGTAGAATCACGAACATAAGCCAAATAGGCCAAACACCCCTTCTTAACCATGTGCCAAGCCTTCATATATGAGATAACCCTGCTGGAAGAATAACCAGGAGTCCCACTCCACTCCAGTCGAGGCAACACCGGTAATGCTAATGTCACTGTCTTGGCATGACAGTCCAGTATGGCATGGTAAGGCGACATCCAATCCATCTCCAAAAAAAAATCAAAATCCACCATATCCAGGAGCAGAAGAACTACACTAGTCTCAAGACCACCAATAACCACAACACACGAACGGTAGACACGGTCTACTACAATAGAATCACCCACCGGTGTAGACACATATACAGGAGTACTCAGAGAATCACGAGGCATAACCAAATAAGGATTATAATAAGATGACACATAGGAATATGTGGACCCTTGATCAAATAAAACTGAAGCATCCCTGCTGCAAACTGAAACCACACCTGTGATAACTGCATCGGAGGCCTCAGCCTTAGGTCTGGCTGGAAAAGCGTAAAATCGGAGATGGGCCCCACTAGTCTGAACTACATCCCTGGTACGACCTCCTACTAGCTGACCTCCACCTCTAGCGACCTGGCCTCCACCTTTAACCCCTCGACCCCCACCTCTAACAACTCGACCCCCACCTCTAGCTGGTGGAGCGGGCCTGGTACTGGAACCATGGCACGAGAACCCTGGTGCGGAGAACTGCTCGAGGCTCGAGGGAAAAATCTAGAAATGTGCCTCTGATCACCACAAGTATAACAAGCCCTCGGCTGCTGACCCTGACGACCTGGGTAACTACCCTAAAAACCCTAAATCGGCGGTGCACTGATAGGAGCTGATGGTGTAATGTAGGGCAACTGATTAGAATACTGCATATGAGAACCACAACCACCTGGACCACTGCGAGAAACCTGAAGTGCTGAATGAAATGGCCTAGGAGGATGGCTGATGCGTGGCTAGAATTCATGGTTTAAAGCATTATATACCTTACATTTTATGTGCGTTAATGATAAAAATACACGTCGTATGTGCACAATGGAGTCTATTCCATGTGTAGGTGAATTGGAGATGGAAGCCGAGCTAAATGGATACATAAATGTCAAAAATACGCTCAAGAGTCGAAAAGGAGTGACCCGGTCTATAGTCGGGCGTTTGAGCTGTAAAGCCTGGTCATACCAGGCTATAGCTGGGAGTTTGGGCTATAAATCCTGGCATGACCAGGCGTTTGGGGGGCGTTAGAGCCCTAACGCCAGGCCTGGCCATGCTTTATCCCGGTGTTTGGGCCATAAAGCCTGGTCCCTGGTCCGGTCAAATCCGAGTTGTGAAGGTTTTAAGTGTTTCCCAGTTTGAATAGAAGTCTCCTACACGTTTAGGGTTTGTCCCAAATATATAAATAGACCCAAAAACACAACTTTGAAGGGCGGATGCCACTTTAGAGAGGAAATACACACGGGATAATTAGGAAGCAAGGGATTATCAGTTTTCTTCATTTTATTCTAGAATTTTAAATTTGTGCAACACTTATGCAATTGTTTGACTTTAGCATGAGTGGCTAAACACCCATTGTTCTGGGGTTGTGGTTTAGCCATGAATATTGTTATTCGATATTAATTTAACCTTGATTATCGTTCACTCAATATATGGTTGTTTCTTCGATTATGTGTTTAATTGCTTAATTATCTGGCCAGCAGTTAGGTTCTATATACTATCTATGTTATACTTGAGAAAGCCGTATATAGATTAGAGAAGAATTGAAGAGAGCGCGATCTTAACCCTTCAGGGGAGCGAATTTGTGGTTAGGATAGGAATATACCTAGTCACCGTGCTTAATTAAACATCGTAATCTTAGTGCGTTCTAATTGATTAATTTCATAGGAATATAGGCGTTAATTTATTGAGAATAGGCGAGTGGTGCTTCGGGAGAAGGCTATGAGAGCAATTATCGATTAATTAGCAACCATGAGTGAATTATATGAAGGGAAAAGTTAATTAGAATGCAATACAAGTGGTAAATTGATCACAACCCTGGAACACTAGTCTCTACTGAATACACACAACAATACTCTCGTTACTTGATAATTAGTTCTTTGATAGAAGCGTAGTATAAAATAGTTACGTTCCTGGATTTTATTTTGGCTTGATTAAATAACAATTGTAGTGAATTAGTGAGTAGTGTACACAAGTCTATGTGGGTTCGACATTCGATTTAACATTATATTACTTGCTACGACCACGTATACTTGCGTGTGCGTTTGGGACCAACAAGTTTTTGGCGCTGTTGCTGGGGACTTGAATATAGACTACTTTCTAGTTACTTGCTTTAATTGTTTATTTCATTGAGTCTAACGTCATGTGATTTTTTCTCTAATCTTAGGAACTTCAAGTGAATGCGTAGGGTCAGAAGCCAGGACAGACTTGGCGGCTTTGACCCCGAACCTGAGAGAACATTTCACAGGAGGTTGCGAGAAGCAAGAGATACAGACAATATTCAGGACTTCATCCGATTTCCTATGAACATGGCAGAGGAACAACACATGGCTGTTCAGGAGGTGGCAATCCCCAGTATTGCTAATGTCACCTCCAGCATCATGAAGACCAGAATCACTGGGCACTTTGAGCTGAAACAGAGCATGATCCAACTACTGAACTTCTTGGAGATTAGTGATACTTATATCACTAACGGGGTCACGCCAGATTATGTGAGGCTTACACTTTTCCCATTCTCTCTATTGGGCAAAGTAAAGCGATGGCTGAAGGCAGAACTAGCTAATTCCATTACAACATGGAACGATTTGGCGAGAAAATTTCTAGCAAGGTTCTTCCCTTCAGGAAACACTACAAAGATCAGGAGTGAGATAGTCTCCTTTAGACAGAAAATGGGTGAATCTTTATATTCATCATGGGAAAGGTTCAAGGGGCTACTCAGATACTGCTCTCATCACAATCAGACAAACAAGGTGTTAGTTCATACTTTCATTGAGGGGCTCCATCCTCAAACAAAAATTATGGTAGATGCAGCAGCCGGAGGTCAGGTGTTGGAGAAGAATTATGATGAAATATTTGCATTATTGAATAAATTCTCCAAAAGCAATCCAGACTGGCAAGGTGAGATGGGAAGGAATGTGGTTCAAAAGTCACCAGGGGTTCTTGAACTAGATGTTGTCTCAGCATTATCAACTCAGATCTCTACATTGACTAACCAAGTCAATCAGATGAACTTGATCATTAACAAGCAACAGGCCCAGCCAGTGCAACCAGTTCAACAAATTCAGGTTTTTTGTGATGTTTGTGGAGAGGTTCACATGAGCAATCTATGCCCAGCAAATCCAGAGTCTGTATATTTTGTGGGTAATGTAAATCGAGGCCAAACAAATCAGTATGGGGACACTTACAATCCCAACTGGAGGAACCACCTAAATTTCTCTTGGGAATCAGAATCAATATCGGCCTCAAGCACCTCAACAACAATACAGACCACCTCAGGCTGAACAATCATCTAGCTTTGAGGAGATTATCAAGAGAATGATGAACGACCAACTTGCTTATAATCAGAAAATAATGGCTGATCACCAGGCCCAAGCAGCAATAATGAGAAATTTGGAACGTCAATTGGGGCAACTTGCCTGTTCCCAAAATACCAGACCAGTAGGAGCTCTTCCTACTGATACTGAGCCTAATCCTAAGGCTCAACTCAATGCAATTACCTTGAGAAATTGAATAATAATATAAGAAGCTCCAAAAACAAAGAAGAATACAGCTCATCCTGGGGGAGAATTAGTTCCCAAGCCAGTTGAGGGGAATGAGAAAGAAGATAAAGGACCCGAGCCAGTAATTGAAACAAGGCCACCACCTCTATTTCCACAAATACCGTAGAGGCAAAAATATGATGTTAAGTACAAGAGATTCCTAGATATGTTGAGCCAAGTGAGTGTGAATTTTCCTGTGGTGGAAATTTTGCAAGAAGTGCTTAAGTATGCGAGGTATCTCAGAGATATTGTGGCAAATAAAAGAAGACATGCAGAGTTCGAAACAGTTCCACTTACTGAAGAGTGTAGTGCCAGAGTTCAGAGTAAACTTCTTCCTAAGTTGAAGGATCCTGGGAGTTACGCAATTCCTTTGTCTCTTGGAAAACAAGAAGTTGGTAGAGCCCTGTGTGATTTAGGGGCTAGTATAAATTTTATGCCATCTTCTTTGTTCATGAAACTCGGATTAGGGGTTCTTAGACCTACCACAATCACCTTACAGTTAGCAGATAGGTCGCTAATTATGCCGGAAGGAATTATTGAAGATGTGCTAGTTCGAGTGGGAAAGTTTATTCTTCCCGTTGATTTTATTGTGCTTGATTACGAGGCAGATGAGGAAGTGCCCATTATTTTTGGGCGACCATTCTTAGCTACTGGTGAAGCAACTATCGATGTGAGGGCAGGGAAGTTAAAACTGAGAGTTGATGATGAAGAGGTCACTTTTAATGTGTACAAAGCACTTAAACTCCCAAAGCATTATGAGGACCTGTGCATGATTACTGTGGTCGACGTGAAAGGGATAGAGCAGAGTCCTTATGTGAATGGCAGCGATCTAGAGGAGGTGGTGTTGCAAACTGAGGGTGTAAAGATAATTGAGAAAAGAACCAGAGATAAAAAAGGAGACCCGTTAAGAGCGTGCAAAAAGGCTAGGCTTCATGGGAGAAAGAAGAAGAGAAAGTGCCCAGCATAAGCAGAGTAGTAGATTCGTGCCACGACGTTAAATAAGGCGCTTGTTGGGAGGCAACTCATCCTGTATATCTATTCTGTTTTTAAATTTTTTTTTAGTGTCAGTTTTGTGTTGTTTTTATTTTGCAGAGTAGGGGAAGTCTGAGTACCCAAAAGTTGAAGCTCAGGGGCATGTTTGAGCTTAAGTGTGGGGTCATCCGACTCTAAAGATTGAGAATCATGTCCGAGCTAGGCCCGAGAGGGTCTCGGGGAGTATTTCTCACCCTTGTTTTAATCATGCATCGAGGACTATGCATAACATAAGGGTGGTGTGGGGAAACTACTTTCTGAGGTGTAATTGTATAAAATTATTATTTTTTAGAAAAATCTCAAATTTTTCCCAACGATGGATCTGTTGGACAATTTTTTTGAGGGATAAAGTCCGATTTAAAAACACCAAAAAGATTTTTATTTTTTATTTTTTGGATAGTTAGGTAGTATCCCTTGGTTTTTCTTTAGGCACCTGTTCTTTTCCAAGGTGTAACTTGAATTGGGTACTTTAAAATTATTTTTTTAGAGTATTTAGGAAGAAACTGAGTAACTTAGAAATACCCTATGACATGTTTGATGCCGGAATATTAGGTTATGACATACATTCTGCTTTCCCTTATATTTGGTTTGACATGTGATGCCTGAGTAAAAATAAATAGCCTATTTTGTGATGTCTTAGCTCAGTTGTTTGACTTGTATGCTACATAGTATGATATTTGCTTAATTCTCTCAATTTTGTGCGTTTGCTTGACTTGAGAGTTGAATAAAACCGTTGTGATTGAGTCATGTGCAATGTGTGAGTGAGGTTTAGTGATTTTCTATGCTATCCTGTGTAGTCTAGAACTTNAGGCATTTTATTGCTTGATCATGGATGTGCTTTTCACATAAAAATTAAAAATTTCCATTACTAGCCCTTTGATCCTTTACTTTGGTAACCACATTACAAGCCGTACCCCTCTTTTGTTCTTAAATTGAGACTTTTTTTCACCTTTTCCTCCTAAGGCACTTAGTCGCTAAAAGAAGTAAGGTGAGATAATGGGGATTAGTTTTTGCGTGGAGCCATGTAAGGGCCTGTTAGTGCACTAAAAATTGTATTCGAAAGTCACTAGCCATTTAATCTTCATGTATGGAATGTGTGTAGGAAAGAAAGAAAAAAAATGACAGTAAAAGTATGTACAAAAAGATACACAACTCCAAATTTTTATTAATTTGTGCTAGTGAAAATATAGAAGTGCTTAATTGAAAAAGGGCTATGTTGAATATGAATTGTGGCAAGGGAATTGGTTGAGAAGAATATGTGTTGATTTGTGAAGGTAGTGTATTAAAGTGCTTAGGAGGGTTAGTCACTATTCCTAAATATATCCTACCCGTCCCTTAGCCTACATTACAACCTTAAAAGTCCTAATTGATCCTAGATTTGGCTAACTTGAATTAGTGGAGATCTACACTAAGGACAAGCTTATGGTATGACCACGGGATGCATATGAATTCTTTGTGAGAGTGAGTGAATTTGTTCAATTGTGTAATGTCCTTAAATAATGTTCAAAAGCATATTTGAATGTGTGGACTAGTTATATTCACTCTTTTGTTGTTGGTGAGGGCACATGATCTCATGAACAATTGGTAATGTTGTAACTTTCTTGTTGGGTAGGTGCGTGAATTGAGAGGGCTTAGTAGTTGCAAGTTGACTATTGAGGTTGGATGGTTGCAATTAGGTTATTGGTATGATTGATTAAATTGTTATACTTGGGCATGTTTAAATAAGGGGAAGAATTTGAAATCTTATATGTTCATACTTGATTGCCGGTATCGATCATAATTAAGGGGTAAGGTGTGTGCTTGAAAAGTAAAATACTCCTTGATAATGAAATGTGTACGTGTTGAAGGGTAGTAGATTGTCCCATTGCTCGAGGATGAGCAAGAGTCTAAGTGTGGGGTGTTGATGCATGGCTAGGTTCATGGTTTAAAGCATTATATACCTTACATTTTATGTGCGTTAATGATAAAAATACATGTCGTATGTGCATAATGGAGTCTATTTCATGTGTAGGTGAATTGGAGATGGAAGCCGAGCTAAATGGATGCATAAACGTCAAAAATACGCTCAAAAGTCGAAAAGGAGTGAACCAGGCTATAGTCGGGCGTTTGAGCTGTAAAGCCTGGTCATACCAGGCTATAGCTGGGCATTTGGGCTATAAAGCCTTGCATGACCAGGCGTTTGGGGGGCGTTAGAGTCCTAACGCCAGGCCTGGCCAGGCTTTATCCCGGCGTTTGGGCCATAAAACCTGGTCCCTGGTCCCTGGTTCGGTCAAATCCGAGTTTTGAAGGTTTTAAGTGTTTCCCGATTTGAATAGAAGTCTCCTACATGTTTAGGGTTTGTACCAAACATATAAATAGACCTAAAAACACAAATTTGAAGGGAGGATGCCACTTTGGAGAGGAAATGCACACAGAATCATTAGGAAGCAAGGAATTATCAGTTTTCTTCATCTTATTCTAGTATTTTCAATTTATGCAACACTTATGCAATTGTTTGACTTTAGCAAGAGTGGATAAACACCCATTGTTCTGGGATTGTGGTTTAGACATGAATATTGTTATTCAACATTAATTTAACCTTGATTATAGTTCACTCAATATATGGATTTTTCTTCAATTCTGCGTTTAGTTGCTTAATTGTCTGGCCAGCAGTTAGGTTCTATATACTATCTATGTTATGCTTGGGAAAGCCGTATATAGATTAGAGAAGAATTGAAGAGAGCGCGATCTTAACCCTTCAGGGGAGCGGATTTGTGGTTAGGATAGAAATATACCTAGTCACGGTGCTTAATTAAACATCGTAATCTTAGTGCATTCTAATAGATTAATTCCATAGGAATATTGGCGTTAATCTATTGAGAATAGGCGAGTAGTGCTTCGGGAGAAGTCTATGAGAGTAAATATCGATTAATTAGCAACCATGAGTGAATTATATGAAGGGGAGAGTTAATTAGAATGCAATACGAGTGGTGAATTGGTCATAACCCTGGAATACTTGTCTCTACTGAATACACACAACAATACTGTCGTTACTTGATAATTAGTTCTTTCATAGAATCGTAGTATAAAATAGTTAAGTTCCTGGATTTTATTTTGGCTTGATTAAATAATAATTTTAGTGAATTAGTGAGTAGTTTACACAAGTCTCTGTGGGTTCGACATTTGATTTAAAATTATATTACTTGCTACGACCACGTATACGTGTGTGTGCGTTTGGGACCAACAATGGCCCCTACCAAAAGAATCCCTGCCTCGAGATGAGGCACCACTGAACCTGCCAAAATGATAGGGCCTCTTGTCAGACCCCTGACCACCCCCTGCAACAGAACCATCTCAACTCGTCTGGCCACATTGGCTGCATCCTAGAAAGAAATTTCACTCCCTGTCTCCTTGGCCATCTGCAACCTGATCAGCTGAGCTATCCCCTAGGTAGGAAGTATCATAATACCATGCCGGGCCAAGGTAAAAAATATGGTCTCGTACTGAGTGACATTCATAGAGCCCTGCTGGAGATGCTCAAACTACCTTCGTAGATCCTCTCTCTGAATGATAGGAAGAAACTTCTCCAGAAATAGCTGAGTGAACTAGGCCCAAGTCAAGGCCGGAGATCCAACTGGTCTGGCCAAACAATAGTCTCTCCACCAAATCTTGGTGGGACCTGACAAAAAAAAGGTAGTAAAGTCGACCCCCTTGGTCTCCATTATCCCCATGTTCCGTATAACCTTATGGCAGCTATCCAAATAGTCCCGGGGATCCTCTGAAGATGCACTGCTATAAGTAGTAGTGAAAAGCTTGGTGAAACTCCAACCTCCACAATGCATCAGCGGACATAGATGTTCCATCACCGGTCTGGGCCATAATACCCGGCTGAACTACCCTAGCTGGCTGAGCTACTGGAGTCTGAAACTGAAGAGCCAACTGCTCCGGAGTGCGAGCAGCGGGAGTCTGGGCTCCTCCCCTAGTCTGAGAGACAGTTGGTGCTGCAGGAAGAAAACATGCCTGAGTTACACTCTCCATGAGGCCCACTAGACGGACCAGAGCATTCCGGAGTACTAGGGTGGCAATGAACCCCTCGGGAACCTGAGCTGGCCCAACCGGGACTATCTAGGCAGGAACCTCATCAGCAAACTCTACCTGAGGCTCCGCCACTGGGGTTGCTGCTCTGGGCTGAGCTCTGCCCCTACCTCGACTTCTAGAAAGGCCTCGGCCTCATCCTCGGCCTCTCGTAAAAGCTGCAACTGGAGGCTCGGGCTGCTGATCAGTGGATGAAGCACGTGTTCTCGCCATCTGCGAGAGAATAGAATAGAAATTCAGTTAGAATTTAGAATTCAAATCGCACGACAGAGAAGAATAGATGTGTAGTCATTCCTAAACTCTGCAGCCTCTGGGGGATAAGCACATACGTCTCCATACCGATCCCTCTGACTCTACTAAGCTTGTCCGTGAATTTGTGAGACCTAGCCAACCTAGTGCTCTGATACCAACTTGTCATGACCCGAATTTCATACCGTCGAGATTGTGATGGCGCCTAACATTGAACCCGCTAGGCAAGCAACCGTGAATATTCCATTTATCTTATTCCTTTATTATTACCAAATAGCATGCGAAAGGACAACACTAACATATATAGAAGTACAAAATGAAGCAAGGTATATAAGCTCACTGTATGCCTTTACGAACTTTCACAAAGAAAACCAATCCCAGAACTTTGGAGTCACAAACTCACGAACTGTCTATGAATAATACACATAACGGTCTGAATGAAATAAGTACATCTGTTTCTGAAGTAACTAGAACAGAATACAAGAAAAGAAGTAGGAAGGGACGCCAAGTCCTGCGGACGCCTGCAGGACTACCTCGGGGTCTCCACTGGACTGAAGGCAGCAACCTCGATCTATGGTCCGTAAGGTCCTGCACCAGGATCTGCACAAAAGTGCAGAGTAGCATCAGTACAACTGATCCCATGTACTGAGTAAGTTCCGAGCCTAACCTCGACGAAGTAGTGACGAGGCTAGGACACGACAACCAAAGTCAACCTATGCAAGTTAACAATATACAGAGAAAATAATACAACGAGAAATAGACAGTTAAGCATAAGGGAAAAGGGGAAACATGCTTAGGGGAGGAAATATCAATTTATGAAAGTAACGAGGTAAGGCACAATTTAGATATCAATTTAAGCAACGGAATAGTAATGCGAAAACAAGTGCACGGCATCACCCTTCGTGATTTTACTCTTGTCCTCACCATCAGAATCAATATGTTCGGCACGGCATCACCCTTCGTGCTTTTACCTCACAATATCATGGCATAGTTATCTTTCGTGCATTATCTCTCATATCATGACACGACATTACCTTCGTGCCTTCAGAATCACAATATCGGCACGGCATTAGCCTTCGTGCATTATCATTCACTCGGAATCTCACGCACGGATTACCCTTCGTGCTTTTACACTCTTCCTCACCCAAACACATCAAATGATATCAATCCAAAAAGGAACAAATAGTGGAGTAAACAGAAATAAACCATAATCTCCCGGCAAGGGAGTTAAGAGTAGAATTAATACCATACCGGCAAGGGATCAACAGCTATATCCAATCTCACTTAGTGCATAACTTCACATAAAAATCTTCGACTGAAACTAATACTCAACATTATTCAATATCAAGGAATTTTCACCAACATGGATAACAATGAAGTGAAACTTAAGTATTACTTAACGAAAAACCACATAGACCATAATATTCAACTCACGGGAATGCTTGACACCAACGTATAGGTACTCGTCACCTCACCTATATGATTAATATGATACTTACACATAGCAAATAGGACACAACACCTATTCCCTCAAGCTAAGGTTAAGACAAACACTTACCTCAAATTTCACGACCAAACTCAAGCCTTGATTACCGCTTTACCTTTTGAATTTGACTCCACTTCACTTGTATCTAGACATTTTCAACTCAATAACATCAATAAATGCTAAACAATTCCATCTCAACGCTTAATTATAGGTTTTACATCATTCTTCCCAAAAAGTCAAAAATTGACCCCGGGCCCACTTGGTCAAAACACGAGGTTCGGACCAAAACCCGATCACCCATTCCCCCACGAGCCCGAATATGTAATTGGTTTCGAAATCCGACCTCAAAACGAGGTCTAAATTCTAATTATTCAAAAATCCCTAACTCTACCTAAATTCCTAATTTTCTACCATTAAAACCCTAGAATTCTTGATAAAAGTTGATGAAAATCATTAGGAAATTGAAAGAAACTAGTTAGGGGTCACTTACCTATGATTTGGGAAGAAACTCTCTTAAGAAAACCGCCATTGGTCTCCTATTTTGGTGAAGCAATGAAAATGAAATCGGGTGAAGCATCTAACTTAAACAATGCCCGACCCTCGCACCTGCGGTGCCTGGGTCGCACCTGCGCTTTCGCAGGTGCGGAAAATCCATCGCACCTGCGAAAATGGGCTAGGCCACTGAGGGCCGCACCTGCGGAACCGCTTCTGCGAAGATTGTGTCGCACTTGCGGAATTGGGATGGCTAGGGCTGGACCGCACCTACGGCTTGGGATCCGCACCTATGGTCTCGCACCTGCGGCCCAAGGCTCGCAGGTGCGGGCGTACTAGAACTGTTGCAGAAGCAGTGGTTCTTCAACTCTAAAAACCCCCGGAACCTACCCGAAACTCACCCGAGCCCTCGGGGCTCCAAACCAAATATCTACACAACCTCAAAAATATCCTACGGACTTACTGGTGCGATCAAATCGCCAAATTAACATCTTAAACAACATATTTAGCATTAAAATCCAAGAAAATTTCCAAAACTTTCGAAGTATCAAATTTCACAACTACGGGTCCGAATTACGTCAAATGACCTCTGTTTCACACCAAATTTCACAGACACAACTCAAATATCACATTGAACCTGTACCGTGCTCCGGAACCAAAATACAGGCCCGATACCATAAATTTCAAATATAACCAAATTTCCAAAAACTCTTATATTTTCAGTAAATCAATTTCTTTCAAAAATTCATTTCTCGGGCTTGGGACCTCGGAATTCAATTCCGGGCATACGCCCAAGTCCCATATTTTCCTACGGACCCTCCGGGACCATCGAATCACGGGTCTGTGTCCGTTTATCAAAAATGCTGACTGAAGTCAACTTAAATTCAATATTAAGGCCAATTTAGCATTTTTCTCAGTTTTTCACATAGAAGCTTCCCGGATATAAGTCCGGCTGCACGCGCAAAACGAGATGAGATAAAAAAAAGATTTTCAAGGCCTCGAAATACCATTTTGACTTATAAAACAAGGGATACCTTTTGGGTCATTACACGTATCATGCCATGAGTTCGTTACAAACCTTTTGGTTAAAAGAAACAATGCCATTGCTAAATGGTCCCTTACATATTTAGGTGCACTATTTTGATCCTTGGTATATATATATATATATATATATATATATATATATATATATATATATATATATATATATATATATATATATATATATATATATATATATATATATATATATATATATATATATATATATATATATATATATATAACACAAATGGTACCAAATAAACCATAAGTAATTTGGTAAGATGTCACTCTATGTATATGTCTTGTCTATATCTACGAAGGAAGGATCATGAAACATGGACAACCTGGAACAGAATGTAATCTTTCCAAGAAAATATTTGGCAATCCATATATCAAGAAACTGAGTTTTATATATATATATATATATATATATATATANTGTCACTCTATGTATATGTCTTGTCTATATCTACGAAGGAAGGATCATGAAACATGGACAACCTGGAACAGAATGTAATCTTTCCAAGAAAATATTTGGCAATCCATATGTCAAGAAACTGAGTTAGAGAGAGAGAGAGACAGAATCTCACGCTTTTGGCATTATGCTTCAAAGCTATTGCCATAATTATCATTATTCAAGAGGGAAAAACTATAGCTTATATTAACTTATTTAAGTAGCAATATATGGAAGGTTTTGAGAGTCATGACTTCCATAGTGCGGGGTCCGTTTCTTCATTCCCTACGTATAATTTTAATTTTAAAATTAAAAACTAGAGAAAAAGTAGCAATGGAGGGTCAAGTACCACCAACAAGATTTTTCAAGAAGATGATCTTGTCTATTCATGAATCGTCTTTGAAATATAATGCGTAATACTTCTTTATTTCCATTTCGATCGAGGGAAATTAAAGGCGCCAAAAACTATGGAAATTATGTAACCAGTTCGTGTTTCATGAACGCCTTTCTAGATTTTCTAGCAATCCAAAAGGCTTATTAAGGGTTTAAGGAAGAGTTGGCGAAAAAGAGTAGAAAAATCTAAGCGCAAACTTTTTCAAATTTAGTTGGGAGATACTACTATCAAGCTAGTAACAACTATTTACTTACCATTAGTTGCATTTATTGTTCTTCGAACAGGAATTAAAGTAAAAATAGTATGGGCTAGCTATATATTTTTCGGACTGTTAATCGAAAAATAGTTAGCGTTTACGAAATTATTGAAAAATAGTCATTGCTTTGCTGAAACACGGAAAGTTCCAGCATAGTATACGGAATTATGGAACTCCTGCGTATAAACTTCCAGCATATTATATTGGAACTCCAGCACACGGAAAGTTCCAGCATAATATTCCAGATTATGTATCTCCTGTATATAAACTTTCAGAATATTATGATGGAACTCCAACACATTATAAAATTCCAACATATTATACCGGAAGCTTATATGTAAAAAAATTGAACTCCAGCATATTATGTTGGAATATTTCTGGATTTTTAAGAGTGTTTTTGTTCAAATTTTATCTTTACTTAAAAAATGACTAAATTTCAATTATTTTTTAATGTGGTTATTTTTCAATTATGAGTATATATGGCTTTTTCTGATTTTTTTTCCCAACATATATCTTACAACTTTACTAGTGTGGATCTTATGCCTGTTATGTTTCCCCTGTAATAGGAGTAATTATTTAGTTCCGGGAAAACAAATTAAGAATAGTCATATTTATAGCTGATAGATGAAAATCGCCACATTAAAAATTATCAAAATTTAGTCATTTTTCATATAAAGTTAAAATCTGAACAAAAACACTCTTAAAAATCCGGAAATATTTTAGTATAATATGTTGGAGTTCGAATTTCTTACATATAAGCTTCCAACATAATATGATGGAATTTTATAATGTGTTGGAGTTCAACCATAATATTCTGGAAGTTAATATGCAGGAGCTTCATAATCCGGAATATTTTGCTGGAACTTTCCGTGTGCTGGAGTTCCAACATAATATGCTGGAAGTTTATACGCAGGAGCTCTATAATTTCGCATATTATGCTGGAACTTTTCGTGTTTCAACAAAGCAATGGCTATTTTTCAATAACATCACAAACGCTAGCTATTTTTCGATTACCAGTCCGAAAAATGTCTAGTCCATGCTATTTTTATATATGGGGAAAAAAAATCAGAAATAGCCATATTTACAACTTGTAATTGGAAGATAGCCACATTAAAAAATAAGCGAAATTTAGTCATTTTTCATGCAAAGATAAAATCTGAACAAAAACACTCTTAAAAATCAAGAAATATTCTAGCATAATATGTTGGAGTTCGAACTTTTTACATATAAGCTTCCAACACAATATGTTAGAATTTTATAATGTGTTGGAGTTCCATCATAACATGCTGGAAGTTTATATTCAGGAGCTCCATAATCCCGCATATTATACTGGAACTTTTCGTGTGTCGTATTTCCAACATAATATGATGGAAGCTTATACGCAGGAGCTCCATATTTCTGTATATTATGCTGGAACTTTTCGTATTTCAGCAAAACAATGGCTATTTCTCAATAACTTCGTAAACACTAGCTATTTTACAGTTACTAATTCGAAAAATGCTAGCTCATGCTATTTTTACCTTTTAGTTTAACAAATAAAACCTATTTAAGCCCAACATACTCTCCTTTAATTCTTTAAACCATTGTTTATATTTTCACCCCGTTAAGAAAATGTTTGAAAATAGCCCATGGCAGAATTCTAATGGTGATCCGTCAGAACTTGTATCTAGATCTTGATGATCACTATAATTGCTGAAATTCTGCTCAACGTGCTGTAAAATTCTAGCCTTGGGGAAAATCCTATCCAACCTATATTAAAATCTGACTTGGAGTTTTTTCTCAAAAACTTTTGTTATTGGGTTAAAAAATCAACAGTGATACAAAGTATTGTTTCTCTTCAAAATCAGATAACAATTGAATTTGTAAGTGGTTTTAATGATACGCGAATTTATTTGATATAAAGCGATAAATAAAGTCAAATTGATTAAACAAAGATAGAGAAGATTCAAACCACGTGAGGAAGATAGTTCAAGTCTTAGTAAAATATTTTCCTTCGATCCGGGCTCGCTATAGTCAGCACTGATGAACAAGAATTAGAGAGCTAAAGAAAATAATACTCTATTGCTTTAGAATGCATGTTACAATATATTATGAACTATCAGACCCCTTTATGTAGTAGGGGAGTCCTACTTTAGTTACAACTCTATGAAAGGTAAAATATCTTCTGATTACTGATGTCCGTTCCTTATCGATACGTGTCGAGATCCTCGCCGTGATATTCGAATGGTCACGGATATTTCAGCTTTCTGTTGGCTGTGTTTGATTTTATGACAATGTTCTCCGAAGTCGTTCAAGGCTAGGACTGATTCCGGGACTATGACCTCGACATTCTCGAGGGTAGGCGTCATGCCCCCGGATTCTGGCCCAGGTGGGACTTTTGGCTCTATTTCGGTCCCGGAGCCTGGCTTATTTTGTCGGAGGCCGGGATGCATCATTAGCCTGATTTCACCCGTATACAGGGAGTCCCCTCATTTTCCGAAGAGTAAAAAATGAGAAACGACAGGAGTTTTTGATTTATTTACGTTGCGACAGAAATGACAAAACATTTGAAACGTCTCGTCAGTCAAGTCATAATGGCAGTAAGTGCATGTCAGCCACCGGTCAGCCGTCCCTGGATGTGAAACGCCACTGAACTACTATTAATACCCCTCCTTTGTTCAATTTTTCTTTACATCAAACCTTCTACCCTCGTACCCTCAAGATTTCAATACTCTTTAGCACCTTTACCTGGTTATTCGAGGTCCTTTTCAAGAATTTTTACCCATCTTCTTTTCAAGCCAACAAGTCTAATCCTTCAAATTCCTTTCTTTCTTCATCTTTCTAAGATTTTCCTCCATCTTTATTTTCTAGAGGAATGGCAAAGACTTCCGAAACTGTTCCCCATAAAGAAGCTCCTTCTACTTCGCCGCCGGCTACTGAGGCCGAGGAGACCGATCCGTGGTCGTTGATGAATGAACTAGTACACGAACGCCCTTTGAAAATGTTCATCCCCGGGAGATACTTGGTCAACGTCAATTTTAAGATTGAAAAGCCTTCCTCCATACAGGGTCAGTGTGAGGAGTTCTCGAGATATATCTGCTTGTTTAGCGAAAAGGTCCTCCCTACGGCTCGAAAAGACTACAACTAGGCCGATAAAGAAATAGCGGCCCCCAACCCTGAAGAGGCCATTACCACCTATGTCGAGGGATATCTAAGTGTTTACACTTATGCCTTTACATTGGGACTGGTGGACTAGGTCTTATAGATTTCTTCAAGAGATACAAGGTATGCCTCGGTTAGATTCATCCTTCAATGTGGAGGATTGTGATCCTCCTTTGGTTTTTTTGCAAGCAAAATCGACTCCTGCCAGTTCACTGTGGATCACATAGTCCGTTGTACAGTCCTCGAATATTTCAAGGGGGGCTGATAAAACTTGTGTGTCGAGCCAATAAGGCCCCGTTATCAAGTATCAATGAAGACGGGGATCGAGGCTTGCAAGGCCGTTTCGTCCGAGTGAGGACTTCAGACTTAATCCCAGCTGAATACAAGTCATTCCCCGAGAAGTGGAAATACGTCACGTAAGTAGAACTTTCCTTCGAATGTTGATTTGATGTTTACTCCTCTTTTCTTTATTGGTATTCGTGGTGGTGTAGCCGTTTCTCGGGTTCCAAATGTTGTCCCTCGACTCAAGAAGTGGGTCGAGGGTATCGCTTCACAAATGCCCCACTCCGAGCGCTCATGGAAAAAACTCACGAAGGTCTGTTTAGAGGCCCGTTCCCATGGTAACACTCTTTTCCCGAAAAGGTTGTGTTAGGCTTCTTCTTTTAGCATCAAGTCCTTATTTTCTTTACCTCTTTTTGAAGGCTTGCCTGAGGATGTCAACTTAGGCCTCCAGTCGGTGTTAAGAACTTGTTTGTTGAATCTCCTGCTCCAGGGCAAACCAGAGAGAGGAAAAATAGGAGGGCCCCGAGTTCTCCGAGCTCGGAAAAAAAAGAAAACAAGGAGAAGGCTGGTGCGTAAGCCAAAGGAAAACACCACCTCCCGAGCACCAGCATTAGACTTGCTCCATCGGCTCAAGGACAAATCCGATGGGGAATAACCTTTTGTCTTTGTGTCCCCCAAGTCGTCGCCCTTTGAAGAGCAGGGGTCATCGAACTAGAGACTCGTGAATCCGATCTACCTCAGGCCAGGGAGGTCGATGAGGAGGCCGATGCTGAGGTTTCCCGGGATGCGGGCAGTGCCCCAAAGGAGGCACTTGGTGTGATATACATCACTGAGTCACCCCCCTTCACCGAGTCTATGTACAATGATTCCCAAACGGTGAAAGATAGACCCAACAAGGGGTCCCACAGAGCGGATGATCATCTTCACTATTTTTCGATAGCGTGGATTCTACCCCCACGGAGGACGTCAACGGGTTAGGTGACATAGAGGTACCGAGGAAAAGTTCATCCTCGGTTAAAGGTGGGCCTAACACGAGCCCGAGACTGGTCAATCGATTCCATGCCCCAAGCTCGGATCCGGGTCGAAAGCGATCAATTTTCATCACCGTTCTGGAGGATTCTCGAGTTCTCTCCGCCCCCATATGGATTGCTAGTTACCTCCGATGCCTGGTGACTGAAGAATACTAGGCAAATGAACGAGGTGGACTCGTCGTTCATGTTTAACGAAGCACAACATGCATTGAACTGGGTAACTCTTGATAATTCCTGATGATTCCAAATTTTATTCTCATTTTGAACTAGTTATTTTGGTAATTCTAATATATTTCCTCGTATTTTCAGGCTCCGGTGCTCCACCATGAGACCTTCCTCTGGTACTGGGAAGAATTGAGCCACTATGAGGTCGAAGCCAAAAAGTTTGCTAAAAAAGAAACATGTATAAACTTCTCAGCGAGCAATGTGAGGGTGAAATCGTTCAGAAAGAACACGCCCACTTGTTGGAACGGGTAATAATTTTTGAAGTTAGTGATGATGAGCTAGACACGGTGTCTGTCGGTCAGGATACACAGGTCCAGCAGAAGCTCGATCGGATCAATCAACTCCGGGCCGAGATGGATGTGATCAAAGTCGAGGCCGAAGGGTGGAAGATCAAGATGGATCGTCTAACCTCGAAGAATTTAACCATCCCAGGAGCAGTTCGCATTGGCGGAGACCCAACTTCGATCGATAAAGGAGAAAACAGAGGCATTGTCCCAGAAAGTCGGGGAGCTTCAGTCTCAACTGAACTCGGTTGCTTCCAACCGGGAGACCCTCGCCAAGGAGCTCAAGGTGGCCAAGTATGTGGCTGAAATAACCAAGTTCGATGCCAATGAGATGGTGGCCCAGTATAAAGCCGATGCAGAGGCAGCTCAGGACCTCATGAAAGACATTGTCGAATACGTGAAGTAGAAGTCCAAAAGGGAGGCCCTCGAGAAGGTTCATGCTCGGGGTTTTGCTTTGTCGGCCGAGATCGAAAGTGCTAAGGGACTCGAGGACGAGGCCAAGAAGTTATCGTATCCCGCGGATGAAGAAGACTCTGAGGGTCGGGCAGATCCGAGGATAGGGAAGATTCCGACGGCCCCGGTGGTGAGGATTAGGCTTCTTAGGTGTCTTGTAATTTTTGTTTGGTGTAAATTTCTATTTTGTTGAGGTCGTTTGGCCTTTTTTAAAATTTTGCATATATATATATATAATACTTTTTTTCTTCCCTTCGGCAATTCTCGAGCTTGATTCTCTTTGCTCTTTTCTGTATGATTGTAAGGATTTCGGATGCCTTAGAATGCAATAATAAGGTCTTATTTGGAGTTTCGAACATCGTCCATTTTCGAGACTATTTTGCTTAAGGCTCGTAGGGGGCTCGGTATGACCGGAATCTTTCCCCAAAGCACTTTGAGTATTTTAGATTACGATTTTCCGAGGTTATCCTTTTGAATCGATTTTAGAAAATTTGAAGGCCTTATGTTTTGCATACAGGTCTCGGACGTCTCCGAGCTATTTTAGGACGGCTGTAGCCTTTTTTGTTCGGGTATCTCCCAATGGGCTTGTTACCCCGAGTTATCTGGTCCTGCCTAAGATAACAATCCCCGAATGGGGATGTCCGTAGCCTTCAAGGTTCGGGAACTGCCTAATATGTCTCATGCCCCCAAGCTTCGATAGCCCAGGCCGTCTGAGCTTGTCTTTGGACAACAGTTCCCGAGTAAGAGTGATCCTTTGAACCCGGATTATAGTGTCCCTTAGGCTCGATATCTTTAGGGGACCGAATATGGGAAATTTTTTTAAGAGACAAGATATTTACCCGCAAGGTAGAAACTTCCTTTCATTCTGGTGCGTAATATATATGGTTATACATGTGTACAAGCTTTATATCAGGGATCGGGAGGCCTATGTGGGCATGGTTCATTTGACCATTTGTCCCTTATAGTAAATCCTATTGATCGAGCCTAGACTATTGGAGCACAAAGTTTCTTTCCTTGCTAAAATCATTATCCGAGGGTGATTCCCCCCAGTGTTCGAGGTCGATCATAGAGAAGCCTCGTTAGCACGATTTACTGTTGCCACGTTAAAACCTTATCGGAAAACCCATTTGGGAAAAAATCGATCCAAGGGAAAAAGAGTGTAACGCGTGCTTTCGGGCCTAAAAATTATATCGTTCTTTGACGATCACCTGCAAGTGTTAGTACAGAATGTAACTAAATGAAGTGATGAATAGGGTCGTACCTTAGCAGTAGTATCGCTTCAAGTGAGTTATTTTCCAATTTCTCAGTAGCTGCTCACCGTTCATTGCTCCGAGTTTGTACGATTCTTTTCCGGTGATCCCAATAATTTGATACGGACCTTCCCAGTTCGGCCCTATTTTCCCTTCATTCGGGTTCCGGGTTCTTGGTGTGACCTTCCTTAACACTAAGTCCCCAACATTAAAGTGTCGAAGGTTGGATCTTCGATTGTAACACCTCTCGATCCGCTGATTTTGGACGGCCAATCGGACAAGGCCAGCTTTTTGCCTTTCATTTAACAATTCCAGGCTCGTATTAATGGCCTCGTAATTTGATTTTCGGTCGCATATCAGAAATCGAGAGTCGATTCTCCGACTTTGACCGGTATTAGAGCTTCGACATTGTAAAACCAAGGAAACGGGGTGGCCCTAGTACTGGGCTTCGAGGTCGTACAATATGCCCGTAGGAATTCATAAATAGTACAAATTGAGACTTACATGTTGCCCATGGAAGGGGGTCAACAATGTCCACTCCCCATTTCATGAACAGCCCGGGTGACAAGACCGAATGCATCAGCTCCCCGTGTTGATGAATCTTCGAAGTATGCCTTTGACATTCGTCTCATTTTCGTACGAACTCCTTCGCATCAATGATTACCTTTCGAACCAATGATTCGGCGCCTAAATGATTTCCGTAGGTGCCTTCGTGGACCTCCCTCAGAATATACTCAATATCTCCTGGTCCTAGACATATTGCAAGTGGACCATCAAATGTTCTTTTGAACATGGTTGCGTCTTCGGACAAGCTGAACTGGGCTGCCTTCGTAAGCAGAGCAATCGATTCTTTTGGATCCAAGGGTATTTTTCCGGTCTTCAGATACTCTATAGATTTGTTTCTCAAGTCCCAAGTTAGGCTCATTGAGTTTATGTCGACATGCCCTTCTTCCACTACCGATCTCATGAGTTGTACGACTGCCCCCGCGTTAAAATCATCATCATCGACCGACACTAGATACCCTCACCTAGATGTCATAATTAGTGATGAAGGAATGTTTTTCCTGATCACCCGAGTTCATCAGTATTTGGTTATACCCAGAATAGGTGTCGAGAAAACTGAGGATCTCATGGCCAGCCATAGCATCGATCATGCGATCTACGTTGGATAGAGGGAAGGAGTCCTTGGGACATGCCTTATTTAAATCTTTACAGTCTACACACATTCTTAATTTATTCCCTTTTTCAGGGAGTACCACTACGTTTGCTAACCAATCCGGGTACTTAACCTCCCGAATGGACCCTATTTTAAGGAGTTTAGATACCTCGTCTTTGATGAATGCATGCTTGACTTCAGACTGAGGTCTCCTTTTCTGTTTGATCGGATGGAACTTCGGGTCCAAGCTCAGCTTGTTAGTGGTTATTTCCCGGGGGATCCCTGTCATATCAAGGTGGGACCAAGCGAAACAATCTATGTTAGTTATAAGGAATTGAATGAGTTTTTTCCTAATCTTGAGGCTCAACCTTGTGCCCGGGTATACCTTTCGATCGGGCAAGTTCCCGATTAGTATGACTTGCTCCAGCTCTTCAACTATCGATTTGGTACCGTCAGAATCGTCTGGGGCCGTGAATGACCTGGGAACTCTGTAGTCGTTGTCCTCATATATCTCTTGCTTCTCTGGTTTTGTCGAGGCTAGTATTAATAGTTGTTATTTTGTCCCCTTTTTGGCTGTCGGGTTCAGGCCCTCTAATGTCGAAAGTGCATATACCGGGATTAACTCATCAACCGCGAACATTTTCGTGGAGGCTGGTTGCTCTCCGTAAACTGTCTTAATTCCTCCAGGCATTGGAAATTTTAGCACCTGGTGCAGTGTTGAGGGTATTGCCCCCATGTTGTGAATCCATGGTCTCCCGAACAAAGCATTGTACCTCATATCTCCTTCGATTACATAGAACTTAACTTTATGAATGGTCCCGGCAATGTTCACCGGTAATGTTATCTCCCCTTTAGTTGTCTCACATGCCATGTTAAATTCGTTTAGAACTCGAACTGCAAGCACGATTTGATCTTGTAGACGAGTTATTCCACTACCCTCGATCTAATGATATTGGCCGAGCTACCTGGATCAATCAATACACACTTAACTTGAGATTTATTTATGAGTATAGATATTAGCAGTGCATCGTTGTGGGGCTATATGATGCCTTGAGCATCATCGTCGTTGAAAGACAAGGTCCCTTCTAGTACGTAGTCTCGAGTCCGTTTTTCTCTTGTGATGGATACTTTGGTGCGCTTTAGCATCGGCCCCTGGGGAACATCGACCCCACCAATAATTATAATAATAATGTGTTGAGGTTCTTCCTTCTCGATATGTTTAGTAGAATCTCTGTTCCTGAAATGGTTCTTGGCTCGATCGCTTAGGAACTCTCAGAGATGTGCGATTTTTAATAGCTGGGCTACTTCCTCCCTTAATTGTTGGCAATCTTATTTTCTATGGTCATGAGTGCCATGATATTTGTACATTAGGTTAGATCCCTTTGATATGTATCAGACGGTAGAGGTCGAGGCTATTTGGTGTCTTTGATGCGTCCAATGGAAGATACAATGGCGGCGGCGGGGACGTTGAAGTTGTACTCTGATAATTTTGGCGCGTCTTTAGTTTTCTCTCATGAGTCCCCGGTTGTTTGGACCTCGATCACTTCTCCTTTCATTTCTCACAGGGTTTTGTCCAGACCCATTGCCTCTTCAATACTCGACTGTATGGCAGATACCGATCCTAGTTTAATCTCGGTTCACGATCAACATCTCTCTTAACTCTGTCGATGGTTCTGACGGGATAAACAAACCCAAAACGGGCCCCAAGCTGATCATCCTCGACCCTGATTTTTGATTGATACCGGTTATGCAGATCAGCCTAAGTAAAAGCCGGATATTCCGCCAGGTTTTGTTTCAACTGCTGTGAAGCCAATGAGCTTCGAACATTGAGTCCTCGACTGAAAGCCTGAACGACCCAATCACCAGCAAATGGAGGCAGGTCCATCCGTTCCATTTGAAACTGGGACACGAATTCTCTAAGCATCTCATTATCCTTCTATTTTACTTTGAAAAGGTCTGAGTTCCAGGTCTCGACCTTGATAGGCCGGCGTGTGCTTTTACGAAGGAATCTACAAGCATAGAAAATGATTCAACAGAATTAGAAGGTAGGTTGTGATACCATATCATAGCTCCTTTTGACAGAGTTTCCCCGAACTTCTTCAGCAGGACAGACTCGATCTCATCGTCCTCCAAGTCGTTCCCTTTTATGGCGCATGTATAGGAGGTCACATGCTCATTTAGGTCGGTCGTTCCATTGTACTTAGGAATCTCGGGCATGCGGAATTTCTTAGGGATCAAATTCGTAGCCACACTCGGAGGAAAAGGTTTTTGAACAAACTTCTTGGAATACAAGCCTTTTAATATCGGCAGTGCTCTTGGGATTTGGTCGACCCTGGAATTGTAGGTTTCCACCTTTTTGTCATTGGCTTCAATTTTCTTTTATTCTGATTCTACCCGTTTTGTCAGCTCCTCGGGCATCTTTATGATCTCGGGGTTGGTCCCCGAATCATTTTCATTCGGCCTCTATGCGACCGATTCATTTCTGCGGGTAACTTCTCAGGATGGCTCGGGCTCAATTCTGCTCGGCACGCGGCTTTTGTTCTACAATTGGGCTATCGCTGCCTGTTGAGCCTGTAACATTTTGATGATCACCCGTAAATTGACCCCATCCCCTCCAATGTCTTATGTATTTTGGGTTGTCGATCGGGCTCCTCCTCGGAAGCTATTCTCGGGGTCGGTAAGCAGATTCACATTGATGGTCACATGCGAGTTAGAGTCAATCAGGCCCACGACCAGAATTTCGATGGGGCCAATAGGTGGTACCTCACCATTGGGTACTATATTGTTATTCTCGCTGTGATGAAGGGACTCAACGTCAACATTTAGAGGGGCTGACGGGGAGTTTGACATTTTGAGCTTTGGCCTGAAATTAGAGACACTTCAAAGAGTAAAATAGTGTGTGTTATAGAAGTTTGTATCAAATAGCCACTATTATCCTTAGCCCCATGGTGGACGCCAAAGTGTTTACCCTCAATATCGAATAACAATTAAATTTGTAAGTAGTTTTAAGGATACGCGGATTTATTTGATACAAAGCGATAAATAAAGTAAATTGATTAAACAAAGATAGAGTAGATTCAAACCACACGAGGAAGATAGTTCAAGCCTTAGTGAAATATTTGCCCTCAATCTGGGCTTGCTATAGTCAACACCGATGAACAAGAACTAGAGAGCTAATAACAGTGAAAATAATACTATATTGCTTTGGAATGCGTGTTACAATATGTTTCATGAATTATCATACCCCTTTTATATAGTAGGAGAGCCCTACATTAGGTACAACTTTATAAAGGTAAAAAGTCTTCTGATTTACTGATTGTCGGTCCTTACAGATACGTACCGAGATCCCCGCCATGATATTCGGCTGATCACGTATATTTCGTCTTTCTGTTTGCTATGTTTGATTGTCTATCAATGTTCTCCGAAATCGTTCGAGGCTAGGACCGATTCCGGGACTATGACCTCGACATTATCAAGGGCAGGCATCATGCCACCGGATTCTGGCCCGGTAGGACTTTTGGCTCGATTCCGGTCCCTTGTCACCATGTCTCGAGCCTGGCTTATTTTGTCGGAGGTCAGGATGCATCATGAGTCCGGTTTCACTCGTATATGAATATCCTTTTTTTCCTATAATTTTTCACACATAAATCAAGAGTTTTTTGAGTTCAAGTCTCAAATAACAGAGAGTATTCAAATACTGCTGCGTGAATAATACAATAGTTTAGGTTCATTTAATTTCATTTCTTGTACTTTATAAAATTTATCTATTTTTCTCGGTCACTTATTCCAAATAACGTGGTAAATAAATATTTGAATTGCACATTCTAAAAACATATGATATTCTATCAAGGACCACATTTGTTAGATATTAACCTTTACCGATCTGTGGATTACAACAAATGAATATACGACGGAGGACATAAACCTTTAACCTCTGAAATGAGTTGAACAATGAAAGAATTCATCCCCAGAGGAAAATATGGGAAATGTGAAAGGGATTCTTCCTTCCTACCGGCTCGTCGAGAAGAACGATACCTACCGGTTCCTCAGCGAAAGACTCCAAGCCAATCTGGTCGCAGCTCGGGAGGAGCATACCGTCATTGCCGAACAAATATTCTGAATGCTCCACGATAGAGATGCCAAGTTAGAGATAACAACTAACTATCCAATTCTGCAGATCCGACAGAGGCTCGAGCAAATCGACCAGCTCAGCAAGCAAGTGGATGACGTTCCGACCGAGGACGACGTCTTTAAGGGGAGAATGGACGTCTTGTCCGCTATGAAAGATGTGGTTCAAGCTCAATTGGAGTCGACTGAGACTCAGCTTTGAGCTGAGAAAGAGACGAACTCGGTGAAAATCGAGAAGATCAGGAAGCTCCAGTCTCAACTGGATTCGGCCTACAACAAATTTGTGGAGGCTAAATATGAGGTGGTCAAAGCACGCATCCAAGCTGATGAAAAGGTAGCCCAATTCAAAGTTGATGTCGAGTCCATCTAGACCAAATCCAGAAGCATGATTGACCACACGAAGTGGCAAGCTCGGAGGGAGGCCATAGAATATGCTCAAGCCCAAGATTTCAATATTACGGCCGAGGTTGATAATGCCCGAGCAGAAGAACACCCAGCTCAGAGGTTGTCCTTCACCAAAGATGACTCCGATGAGCAAAAAGAAGAAGATCTCGAGGACGAGAATGCCATTTTCGACGAAGACCAAGATTCATAGGCCTTAGCATTTTTTGCTCTTTTCTTCTGTATTTTTCTTTGGGGCCACTTTCGGGCCGTTTGTAAAGAATTTGATCGGGCTATGCTGCCCTTGTAAATGATTTTGACATATATATAAGAACTTTCTTCCCTTCTATATTATAATTATAAAATTGTATCCTAAGATTTGGGGTTTAAACAATTTAATTGAAACCGAACCATTATAGCCCTTAGGCTTTATGAACAAGCGAGTGCTTGCTCGAACTCGAAGTAAGGTAACCCTTAAGTTTTTTAGCGAGGATGGTTTATAGAACTCAAAGTAAAAATATCCCTTAGGCTTTGTATTTTTTGTATTAGGCAGATCTGGCCTTAGTAAAAAAGATGTTTTATGGCTTTCTACCCTTCTCGACTTGAAATTTTTTTTATCGTTTGTATTTACAAAACTTATAATTCCTTAGCATAAAATAAGGAATTTGATCGAGAGTTCGAACAACTATGTACTCATTAGAGTTTTCGAGGCCTAATATATCGAAGCCTTTTATGATTTTGCCGAGGTAGCCTTTTTAATCGATTTTATGAAAGAATTCGAAGGCCTATTTCATTTTGGAATTCGGACGTCTACGAACCGTGTTAATTCGGTCATAGCCTCTCAGTTCAGGATTTTCCCATTGGGCTTATTTTCACGTTTTACTTCGAGCTTGCCCGAAGTATCAGTCCCCGAGTAGGGTGGCCGTGGCCTTTAAGTTTTCAGGATTTCCCAAAAGGTCTTATAACCTATAACCTAGAAGTTTTAATAATTCGATCTCATTTATTTTTCCGATGGCAGTCCCCGAGTGTTGGGGTAGTCATTCGAACTCTGGTTATGATCGACCCTTAATCCTGTTTCAATAACAGTTCGAGAGCATGAAATTGTAAAGTAGAAAACTTTTCTAGGCCAAGGGATATCGGCAAGGAAAAATAATTCTCTTTATAAATGCTTATACATGCGTACATGTTTTGTGTCAGAGCTCGAGCAACCTACGTGGGCATGGTTCATTTGAGCGTTTGGCCTTACAAACTCTACCTATCGAGACCTTGTTGCAATGAAGTAATTTTCTCTCAACAAAGTTGACGTTCGAGGGAAATGCCCCCCAATATTCGAGGTTGATCGCAAAGAAGCCTCAGATACTGTTGAATTGTTCTAAGTTAGCACGATCAATGACATCCTCGTTAAATACCTCGCCGGAAAACCCATTTGGGACAAAATTGGTCTAAGGGAAAAAGAGTGCACCGCGTGCTTTCAGACCTAAAGACTCGTGTCGAAGAACCCCTAGCCATTTTTGGTTGAACACCTGCAAGAGTTAGTTAAAAATATAAATGAAAATAGAAGGGGTTGTACCTTAGTAGTAGTATCGTTTTAGGAGTGACACATTCCAATTTCTCGGTAGTTGTTTTTCGTTCATCGTGCCGAGTTTGTAAGATCCCTTTCTGGCGATTTCGAGAACCCGATATGGTCCTTCACAGTTTGGACCCAGTTTTCCTTCATTCGGATTTTGGCTGTTGAGGGTGACTTTTCTTAGAACCAAGCCCCTAATGTTAAAATGCCGAAGATTGGCTCTTCGACTATAGTACCTTTCGATCCGCTACTTTTGTGCGGCTAACCAAACGAGGGAAGCTTCGCGTCTTTCATCCAATAATTCTAGGCTCGTATTCATGGCCTCATTATTTGATTCTTTTGTTGCATATCGGAACCTGATACTAGGTTCCCTGACCTCGATTGGGATAAGAGCTTCGGCGCCATAGACTAACGAGAACGGTGTTGCTCCTGTACTAGACTTCGACGTTGTGCAGTATGCCAAATAACCTCAAGCAGTATCTCTCTCCACTTTCCTTTGGTGTCGGCCAACCTCTTCTTAAGATTCTGAATAGTGGTTTTGTTGGTCGATTCGACTTGTCCATTCCCGCTGGGATGATAAGGTGTCGATAAAATTCTTTTGACCTTGTGATCCTCGATAAATTTAGTCACTTTGCTACCAATGAATTGCTTTCCATTATCACATACATTCTCGACAAGCATCCCGAATCGACATATAATGTGGTTCCAAATGAAGTCTATGACTTCCTTTTCTCTAACTTTCTCGAAAGCCTTGTGTTTCAACCTACTTATAAAAATAATCACTCATAAATAAAATTGACTAAGATTTACCTGGGGGCGATGGGAGAGGGAAGACGATGTCCATTCCCGATTTCATGAGTGGCCACGGGGATAAGACCAAATGGAGCTGCTCGCCAGGCTGATGAATCATTGGCGCATACCTTTGGCATTTGTCACATTTTTTAATGAATTTCTTTGAATATTTCTCCATGTTTATCCAATAATATCCTGCTCTGATTACTTTGTGGACCAACGAGTTGGCACCAAAATGATTTCCACAAGTGCCCTCATGAATTTCTCGTAGACATATTCGGTGTCTCCTAGTCCCAAACATATTGCCAACGGTCATCGAACATCCTTTTAAACACTGTTCCGTCTTCGGACAAAGTGAACCGTGCTACCTTTGTACGTAGAGCTCTCGACCCCTTTGGATCTGATGGAAGTTTCCCGTTCTTCAAGTATTTTATGTAATTGTTTCCCCAATCCTAGTTCAAACTTGTGGAGTTAATCTCGGCGTGACCTTCTTCGATCACCGATCTCATGAGTTGTATGACAGTCCCCGAGTTGAGCTCGTCATCTTCGACTGATGAACCGAAGTTTACAAGAGCGTCGGCCTCGCTGTTCTGTTCTCGAGGTACATGTTGTAAAGTCCATTCCTTGAATCGATGTAGAGATACCTGTAATTTATCCAAGTACCTCTGCACTCAGCCTTCTCGGACTTCGAAAGGTCTATTGACTTGGTTTACCACGAGGAGGGAATCACACTTGGCTTCGATGACCTCTGCTCCCAAGCTTATAGCTAACTCGAGACCTGCAATCATAGCCTCGTACTCGGCCTCACTGTTAGTTAATTTCGAAGTCTTGATAGATTGTATAAATACATTACCCGTGGGTGGTTTTAGTATGATACACCGCCAGGAACTCTTCGCGTTCGAAGAACCGTCGGTAAAGAGGGTCTAGACTCCCGAGGATGTACCTGATTTTATTAACATTTCTCTTTCAACCTCGGGTACGAGGGTCGGCGTGAAGTCGGCCATAAAGTCTGCCAAGATTTGAGACTTGATAGAGTTTCGGGGTCGATATTTGATATCATACACACTAATTTCTACAGCCCATTTGGCCAAAAGACCCAAAAGCTTGGGTTTGTGCATAATATTTCGAAGTGGATAAGTTGTTACAACACATATCGGATGACACTGAAATGTTGTTTTAATTTCCTATAGGTGCTTATTAAAGCAAGCGCTAATTTTTCTAAGTGTGCATATCTGGTTTCGGCCACACCTAAGGTCCGACTAACATAATAAACAGGTAATTGCGTACCTTGTTCTTCTCCGACTAGGACTCCATTTATCGCTATTTCTGATACTACCAAGTACAAGTAGAGATGCTCATCCACTTTCGGGGTGTGAAGTAGTGGCCGGCTCAATAAATATTGTTTTAGCTCCTCCAAGTCCTGTTGGAATTCTAGAGTCCATGCAAAGCTACTATTTTTCTTAAGCAGCGAGAAGAATCAGCGACTCCTATTTGAGGACCTCGAAATGAATCGTCCTAGGGCGGTTATGCGCCCTGTTAGCCTTTGTATGGACTTTACATTATCTACGACCGTGATATCCTCTTTAGCTTTGATTTTATCAGGGCTGATCTCAATCCCTCGATTAGATACCATGAAGCCAAGAAACTTTCCCGAGCCGATCCCTAAAACACACTTTTATGGGTTGAGCTTCATATTGTACTTACTCAAAATATCGAAAGTTTCCTGCAAATGTTTTAAATGGTCCTCTACTCGCAGGGACTTAAATAACATGTCATCAATATAAACTTCCATTGATTTTCCTATTTTTTCTTCGAACATTCGGTTTACTAGGTGTTGATAAGTTGCACCAGCATTTTTTAGTGTGAATGGAATTACAGTATAACAGTAGGTGCCATATTTAGTGATAAATGAGGTCTTTTCCTGATCCCCCGGGTTCATCTGTATTTGGTTGTACCCGCAATAGGCATCAAGAAAACTAAAAATCTCGTGGCCGGTCGTTTCATCGATCATACGATCGATATTCGGAAAAGGAAAGGAATTATTAGGGCATGCTTTGTTCAAGTCATTATAATCTACACACATTCTAATTTTATTCCCCTTCTTAGGGACTATCACTATGTTTGCTAACCATTCGGGATATTTTGCTTTCCGAATGGACCCTATTTTGAGAAGTTTGGTTACCTCGTCCTTGATGAATGCGTGTTTAACCTCGGACTGGGGCCTTCTTTTTTGCTTTACCGGATGGAACTTTGGGTCCAGTCTTAATCGATAGATAGTGATTTCCGATGGGATCCCTGTGGTATGTCGAACCCATCAACGATCATGTGAATTACGTGTTGTTTCTGTTCTTGTTCATTCTTTCTATTTGCATCCCTGTCTCTGAAGTTGTTCTTAGCTTGGCCGCTCAAGAATTCTTGAAGATGCCCCTCGTTAAGAAAACGGGCTACCTCATTCCTCAACTGTCTGCAATCTTCTGTACTATGGCCATGGGTGCCATGATACTTTCACATTTGATTAGGATTTCTCTGGACCCGATCAGTCTGTAAAGGTCGAGGCCACCTGGTGTTTTTGATGCGTCCGATGGCTGATGCAATAGTTGATGCCTCAATGTTGAATTTGAACTCCGATAGTCGAGGTGCTTCTTTGGGTTCAGCGTTCCTATCTAAACCACTCTTACTCATGAGCCCTCAGGAGCTCTATCCTCGATCATTTCTTCGATCACTTCAAACGGGGTTGCATCCAGGACCGTTGTTTCTCTGATCTCCACCGTATGGTTGATATCGATCTCTGTTCGATCGTGCTTATCGGTCGATATCCCTTTGAATTCTGCCGACGGGATAAACGAGTCTGGAAGGAGACCTCAACTGATCATCCTCGACCCTGATTTTTGACTGGTACCGATTGTGCACATCACCGCAGGTTACAACTGGATATTTGATCAAATTCTATTTTAACTGTTGCGAGGTCACCAAACTTTGTATATTTAGCCCTTCAGCAAAATATTGAACGGCCCAATCATCTGTGACCGGGGGTGGATCCATACGTTCCATTTGGAACCGAGATACGAACTATTTGAGCATCTCGTTGTCTTTCTCTTCACTTTGAAGAGGTCCGACTTCCTAGTCTCGACCTTTATGACTCCGGCGTGTGCTGTGAAGAAGGAATCTGCGAGCATGGCAAAGGAATCAATGGAGTTAGGAAGCAAATTATGGTACCATATCATCGTCCCCTTCGATAAAGTTTTTCCGAATTTCTTCAGCAAAACAGACTCAATATCATCATCCTCTAAATTGTTTCCCTTTATTGCGCATGTGTAAGAAGTGACATGCTCATTGGGGTCGGTAGTTCCATTATACTTGGGGATTTCTAGCATGAGGAATTTCATTGGTATGGGCTTAGGAGCCGCGCTCGAGGGGAAAGCCTTTTCTACGAACTTCTTTGAATCCAAACCTTTCAAAATCAATGGTGCCCCCGGAATTTGATCAACTCGGGAGTTATACGTTTCTACTTTTTTGTCATTTGCTTCAATCTTCTTCTCCTCTGAAGCAGGGTCAGTAGTCCCCGATTGTCATCAACTCCTCGAGCATTTTCATAATAGCAGGGTCAGCCCCCGATTTGTTCATGTTTGACCTCTCTGGTGCTGGTTCGACCATGTGAACAACTTCTAGTGAGGGCAGTCCCCGATTCATTCATGTTGGAGTTGCGCTATTGCAGTTTGTTGAGCCTGCAACATTTTGAATATTATTCGAAGGTTGATTCCGCCGTCTTTGCCGCCCTTTGTGTCCTGACCAGCTGATTGAACATCTTTGCGGATGCTATTTTCGGGGATGACGCCCAAATTTGCATTCAGGGCAACATGGGAACTCACATAGATGGGGTCCGCAACTGGTACTCCCTTGAGGTCAACCTGAGGCACTTCGTTCCCTAGGGCGGCTATGTTGTCGTTTTCTCCATGAAAACCAAGGCCACTATCGGCGTGTGTGGGTACTGCTTGAGAGTTCGACATGCTGATCAATGAACAAGTATAAAGCAGTGTGTGTTATGAAAACTAGTACCAGGAAATCACTATTATCCTTAGCCCTATGGTGGGCACCAAACTGTTTACCCTTAAAATCGGATAACAATTAAATTTATAAGTGGTTTTAAGGATATGTTATTTCACTTGGCACAAATTGATAAATAAGTAAGCTACTATTAGAAATTAACCGTAGAATAAAGCAAACCAATATAAAGAGTAATTTGGCCCTCGAGCTAGATCACCCTCGAACCGAATAAGTGTGTAGTTGAGAAGTATGAACTTAACAGCAGAGCAAAAATGCTTAAGAAATAAAATGTAAAATAGTTTTGTTATGCATGAATGAGATGATTACAAAATGATTGGAATTCACCTTTATATCATAGGAGAATTCTACTTATGGTACAATTCTAAATGTTGAAGGAAATCTCATGATCGGCTAAATAAATGTTCTTGATTTGGTACGTGCCGAGATTTTTGCCACGATCCTTGCCCGATCGTGGATATATCGGCTTTCCGTTATTTGACTTTAGCAGGTTTTCTTCAGTCTCGCCCGATGTCTATCCTGTTTGGTCTCGATCCTGGCTGGTCTCGGTCTCAATTAGTTCTTCAAATCCCGAGCCTGGTATCGTATCTCCATGTTACGATCTGATATAACACAGGACCGGACCTCGGCCTGCCATCCTAGACTCGATTAACCATACAAAATCGAGCGAGCCCGGCTCACCCAGTTTTGACCGTATACTAAACTACAAATAATATTTCCAATTATTTGCATGAACATCCAATCCAAACAAATAATGGTTTTTGAAAATCCAAATTTGATTTCAAAGCTACAAATCTTTTAATGTTTGTCAATGGTGGTGATTCAAACACCTTCAAAATTTATTAATTGATAATTTCAATTTGAACACCAACTGTGCAACATAAAAGGAAATTTCTAAGTTAAAAAGATTGAAATCTATTGATGAATTCCATTAAAACTCTACACAACAAGAAAGCATAAAAAATGGAGAACATTAAATAAAGAAAAATTTGAGAAACAAATAGAGAAAGAGAGTAGAGAGACGAATAGAGAGAGAGAGAGAGAGAGAGAGAGAGAGGGTGGGCAAATATAAAGGGATATTGAAATAACTGATATTCCTTATTCAATTTCTAATATAAGGGGATACTCATTTAAAAATCATTTGTATATAATTGATAAATTTTATATGACCATGTAATTAAATTGAAACTTGAGTAGGGAGGGTAATAAGGTTTTAAATAATGTATAGGAAGGTAAAAATTCCAATGTGAAAACATGCATATGAATTTTATTAAATAAGTATGATGACCCGGTAGGTCATCTAGAGTTTTAAACCTTAAATTTTTATTTCGGAGCCTCCGTTAGCTCTTTTAAGCATTTATCGGTTTGTGTGCGCAGTCCAGATGTTTTTTGGAAGGCTTTTATGTTAAGAATTGATAAAGCAAGAAATTTTGTCTTAAAAATATATTTGAGTTGACTCCGGCCAATATTTTGAGCAAACAGATCAGGATCCTTTTTTTTACGGTACTCGTGGTCTGTATCGTGATTTGGGACTTGGGCGTATGCCCGGAATCTAATTCTAGGTTCCCTAGCTCGAGTTTTTGTATTTTTTCGAAAAAATTGAAGTTTAAAGGCTTAAATGACTTAGAAGGTTTGACCAATGTTTGACTTTATTGATACTGGGACCGGGTATAGGTTCCGGAACCCGATATAGGTTCATTACTATAACTTTTTTGTAAAATTTGGTGAGAAACGGAGTTGGTTTGACATGATTCGGACGCCCAGTTGTTAAAATAGAAGTTCTAAAGTTTCTTAAAAATTTCATTTGATTTTGGTGTCCGATTCATAGTTCTAGGTGTTATTTTGGCAATTTGATCGTGCCAGCAAGTTCGTATGATGTTTCTAGACTTGTGTGTATGTTTGGTTTGGAGCCCATAGGGCTCGGGTAAGTTTCGGATAGGCTACGGAGTGAGTTTTGGACTTGGGAAAGTGCTGGTGTGCTTCAGTTCTGGTGCAGGCCTCAGACCTTGTAATTGCGAGTTCAGACTTCACATTTGCCACCTCTGTCAGGTTCGCATATGCGAGCTACTTCCTTGTAACTGCGAAGATTAGTTGGGCACCACATGGTTCGCATTTGCGACCAATCCTTCGCAATTGCGAAGTGGGGCTTAGGGGACAATGAACGCATTTGAGATCAAATGGTCGCATTTGCGGGATGACCCTTATTCGCAATTGCGAACAATCATCATAATTGTGATGATAGCAGAAAATGTGGGACTTCGAATTTGCGAAGAGAATCTCGTATTTGCGGGGTTCGCAATTGCGAACCCCGGGTCGCAATTGCGGCATGTGCGACTGGTCAAGTATGAGTTAGACAGAATTTTCTCTCATTCTTCAAATTTTCAAAACAAGAAAACCCTACAGGCGATTTTTCCAAAAACCCTTCTTCCCCAATTCATTGATAAGTGATTTTAACCTATTTTCTTTCAATCTTTCATTGCATATCATAAGATTTCAACCTAAAATCTAGTATTTTTATGTTGGAAATTGGAAGTTTGGGTAGAATTAGGGATTTTGTAAAATTGAAATTTAGACATCAAATTGCAGTCAGATTTAGAAATAAATTACATAAACGGGCTCGGGGTGAATGGGTAATTGGGTTTTGGTCCGAATTTCGGATTTGGACCAAGCGAGCCCGGGAGTTGACTTTTTTTGAGTTTTCAATAATGACCTAAATTGAGCCTCTTTCATTCGTGAGTAGTTCCTAAGGCTTATTTTGAATCGTTTGGTTGATAATTTACTAGAGTTGGTTGGTTCGAAGGCTTGTTCAAATGCAAAGTCGTGGTTGAGCTTTGAGTGGGCCTTTGGAGAGAGTTAAGTATCGTGGTTAACCTTGACTTGGACTTATTTTCCTATTTGCTACATGTTTAGAGGTTGGATACAACGTATATGTAAGGTGACGAGTACTTATGCGTTGTTGTTGGGTCAAAGCATGCGGGTGAGACTTGTTTCTTGTAGTTTATTTCTTTTGTTGATCATGTTATCCATGCTTAGACTAGTTGTTACTAAATTGATCGCTCTTTTTGCATTTATGAGTTATTTGAGATAATTAAGTATTGTTTTCTGAAGTTAAGGTTGATATTGTGGAAACATTGTTGATATGAGGCCTGTTCTTGCTTATTATGTCCCCCCTTTTGTTATGTTCACTGTTATATAGTAAAGGAGAGTGTAAAAACATGAAGGGTGATGTCGTGCAATTATTATTGTTTCACAGTGAGGTTGAGAGTAAAAGCACGAAGGGTGATGTCGTGCAGTTATTATTGTTTCACAGTGAGGTTGAGAGTAAAAACACGAAGGGTGATGTCTTGAAGTTATTATTGTTTCATAGTGAGATTGAGAGAAAAAGCACGAAGGGTGATGTCATGCAGTTATTATTGTTTCACAATGAGGTTGAGACTAAAAGCACGAAGGGTGATGTCGTGCAGTTATTATCGTTTCATAGTGAGGTTGATAGTAAAAGCACGAAGAGTGATGCCGTACAGTTTTGTTCATTATGTTTATTGGTTTTGTTGTTTAAAGGCTTATTGACTGTTTCTGTTATCATTCCCTGTGGTATTTATCGTATCTTGTACTCCTTTCGCATGTCCGCTTCCAAAATCACATGTTTAGCTTTTATTTGTTGTTACGTTGTACGTATATTGTTATCTGTACAGGTCTATTTTACGTGGGTGTCTTGTCTTAGCCTCATCACTACCTCGTCGAGGTTAGGAGCGACACTTACGGAGTACATTGAGTCGGTTGTACTCATGCTACACTCTGCACTCCTTGTGCAGGTTTTGGTACTGGTCCCAGCTGTCCGTGAGGCATTTCAGCTTAGATTTGCTTGTACAGACTCGAGGTAGATCTGCTGGCGTACGCAGACCTTGAAGTCCCCTTCCATTTCCCATATTTTACTGTTCTTTTCGTTCATGACAAATGTATTTATTTCAAGCCCTGCTTGTAGAAACTCTAGAAACTCGTGAATTGTGACTCCAAATCCTGGTTGTACTTAGATATTATGTGTTTCTTATGTTATTTCGCACTAGTTTTTAGCTTCATTTCAGCTTAGTTATTTTTATTTATTGAAATTGATTAAAATTGACTTAAAGATTCTCTAGTGTTGGCTTGCCTAGCAAGCGAAATGTTAGGCGTCATCACGATCCAGACAGTGGGAATTTCAGATCGTGACAATTAGTTTGAGGCCTTTTATTATGGTTTTATTTTTATGTCATCGACTCTATTGAGCCACTCTTGATTACTGTGGGGCTTAACTACAATGCTTTGCAAACAAGAATTTTTCTAAAGAAAACCAGTAAAGATAGAAATGATCCTTACCGATAGAATACTTCCCAATCACATGCATAGAGCTTTAACATCTAAAAAGTACTGGATCGGATCATGCATGTAACTGAAGGGAAAATGGTTAACAAGTACTAAAAGTACCGTATTAGGGTAGTTTGGTATGAGTTATAAGAAGGTATAATGCTGGTATAAAAATTTAATATCACTTTAATACTTCGTTTGGTTAGTAAATCAGGTATAAGTTATCACATGATTAAAATTAACATCGGTATAACTTATACCTTATAGTGGGTGGGGAAATTAGCACCCAGTATAACTTATACATTCTACTTACAAATTATGCAATTGTCATATATAATACAACATATCAAACAGTGGATAAAAACAATTCCAACATAATTAATCCTAGTATAATTTAGATCAGGATAACTTATTCCGGCTTAAGCCGTATTCAAATCAAGCGACTCCTAAATGATTAACAACTACAATTTAAAATTCAAAGCATTATGTCCTTGATCAAACGGTAACTAGTAGAAGAATTACCCATCAATAATGGACCCTAATTAATATTCGGACAATCTGAAATAAAATCAACGGTACGTCTACCAAACATCAAGTTTTCAATATTAGAACAAAGCTGGATCATTTACAGATCATTCTCGTCTAGCATGTTACCATATTTGTAAACATTATTATCACCGTAGTTCTCTTTCTTTAAAAGGAAAAAAAAACAAGTTAACTTTAGCAATTCCTTGACGTTGACTATCATTTAATTGTATTAATTAAAGTAGGATAAAAAAGATTTCCCCCTATAATAATAAAAGTCATCATCTTCCTTTGCCCTCAAACTATGCCTACAAATTAGTGCAGATTACTTTATTCATAAGATCGCTTACACGTAAAACTATGTCCTGTGTTTTCTTTTACAAAAAATAACAAAGTCAAAGGCCTGGGACGGCAAGATTAACTGTTAACGGTTGTAGTCGGCAGCCATCTTCAAGATAATTTATTGATGTAAGATAATAAAAATGCATACAGTTAACGATTTATGTGATTAACAAATATTAAAAAACAATTTTTGTGTTGTATTTCTTTTCTGATATTATTGTCCCTCTTGTCGAGTCGAGAGTCTCCGGAAAACAGTCTTTCTACCTGAAGGTTTGATTGCGTCCACCAACCAGTAGAGAGACCAGGTCCTCTACTAGTTTTCACAAAATAATGTGATAAAAACGAGAAAAATCCCTCTTAAGGGGACAAAAACCACAACCTACTCTTGTAGGTTTTCAACTCCACTAACTTGTAATCTACACTATTACAAGCCACTTTGTAAGGCACTCTTACAAAGACTTTCACACACTAACTTCTCGTACTTACTACAAGCTACTTTGTAACTCTTCTAGCTACAAAGACTTTGACTTATGACTAACCCTAGTCACACAAGGTCATGAATGAAGTATGGTTTTAGAGTTCCTATTACAAGGCTTCTTAGAAAGCAAGATAGGATGCAATAAAAAGCAAAACAAGATTACAACTCAACTAATGGACACCTAAGACACACAGTGAAACTGGTCCTCTTTAGTGGAGTTGTCTTCTTGTTCTTGACACACTTGAGCTTTCAATTGCTGGGCAGATCTTCAATGCTTGAAGAATAATAGTAAATGCTCAAGTGAATATGTTGTTCTTCTTTCTTCAAGATATTATGCATCATTACACATTCCAAGAAGGATGTCAAAGATCTTGAAGATATACGGCTCAACCACTAGGAAGTGACTGCTGCACTTTTGCTACACTGTAGCATGAACAATAGCAGGTAGTCACCTTTTCTGTCACAGCTTTTTACAGCTGTCAAATTGGCCTGTACTTTATTCTGCGAATCTGCTAAGGGATAAGGTCCCTTAGCTGGTCCATCCTCATCCGGTACTGAATGATCCAGAATTCCTGGAGTTGGAGCTAACTGCTTGTGTTGCTTACACATCAGGTCTTTTTTCTGGTTCGGCACGTTAAAGTTTGTTAGATCATCAAAACGGAATATAGCCCATCAATTTTCTCCTTTTTGATGATGACAAACTTTTAAATTTGGGAAGCAGTTATGTGAGCAAAATTGTAAACTGACACCAGTAGATACATAACAGTGATCGATCGGGTTCCTGGCAAAGTTCCCCCTGTCGACGAGCTTCCCCTTGACTTCCCCCTATCTAAGAGCTTTCCCTGAACTTCCCCATTTTGGCATCATAAAAAGGCATACCCAGGCAGAAGACATAAGGAAGTCCGATATAGTTAACGCATGCCCCTTATATGCACACAACATGATAAAAAAAGAGTGGTAAAGCAGAAACGCAGTAGCGAGAACATAAAAAGACTGATTATATTAAGAGATAGGTGAAAACAAAAGGAAGTGTCTGCTCTAGGAGAAAAGAACTTCATTTGGATTTTGCCAGGTAGGAGCAGCTAGGTGAAATCCACATTCCCAAACACAAAAAGAAAAGCATAAAAACTAACAACCACAACACATCACAGAAGAACTGGGGACGACAGATCCTAAGAGGCACTAGAGGAGGAGAGCTTGGAGGAGGAAACAGAGAGGGTTCGAAGAACCAGGTCCATGCGGGCATTTGCAGAAGTTTGTTCCGCGAGAAGTTTGTCTTTGAGGATCTCCACTTGTTGCTTAAGCTCAGCATTTTTCTTGGTTAAGCGATTCACTTCTTCTCTTAAGTCACTACTTGCATTAGGATCCTCTGCAACTAGACTGGACACTTCGAGGATGGCATTGTGAGCCTTCAACCTTTT